>JAPYZF010000448.1:0-52915 GCA_030523045.1 Meteorus cinctellus | reverse complement strand
ATAGATAATAACTTCTCGTTCGATTCTCACCTTGCTGTCAATAATTTCAGCCTTGCCATGTGTAGGATGTGCCAAAACAGAGGTCGATACCATGAAAATTACGAGCAGGAACGATAAAATACTCTTTGTGATTGCCATTATGGTTCGGAAATAATACTTTGTTATTAATTATTTTCAAATGATAAAAATTGTCAGAAAATGAAAATCAAAAGTTCAAGAAAAATCTATCAAACATTTGGATATTTTCTGACTTAATAAATGCGATTTCCAACGTATTTATATAACATTTCCCCTCTTCATTTTCATTTGATAGATAACATTACAGCTTTATCAATAAGAAGTCGTTAAGCGTACGTGACATTCATAAATTTTACCATCAAATTCAATGTCTAATTGTCAAAAGATAAGCCTTACCAGAATTCAAACTTTCGATGATATGAGAATATAACAATTTCATTCTTGGACATTCATATCAATAGAAATTGTCCTCCAAAATTGAAATGAGATACCTACTTTCTCTTTGGATTGAGGTATCAGATATCGCTGTCAAAAATTGATATAATTTCATTCATTTTTGAATCTGATAACGACGAAAATCTTCACTAAGTGTTTCAGACACGATAGCAAACAGAGATTTCATCACCAATCAATATAATTTTGGATTATACATCCATTATAATTTCAAATGAATTCCCCCTGGGTGTGATTGATCAGATTGAACATTTTTATTATTAACAAATCATTTTTTTTTACCTGCAGTGCATCAGGTGTTATAAAGTTACAAAAACACGAGAACAACCATCGGATTTTTTTTTATTCATTTCCTAAAATCCTAAATTTTGCCGAGTCAAAGTTTTATACAGATAATATATTTGCAACAATTGGATTCAAATGAGAACTGTCGTTTGCAGTACGTGACGTACGCTGGTTCATATTATTACGGTTGCTTGGTACTTTGCTCCGATAAATTTTAGCTTCAGGCTAAATTCCCATTCTTTTTTTAAAAATGATAACATAATCATTGTACGTGACAGATAGCTGACTGCTAAGCCCGACCTCTAACTAAATAAAAATTCTGATGAAACATTGCATGGCCTCTATTTGTCCATGGTGATAATCAGAATCATGGAGAAGAGGCAATCGTGAAATCAGGTTATTATACCAAATAAATTCTATAGAGTTGATAATTTTTTTTCACGTGGGATTTCGAAACAAGAATATTTCCATTTCCATGACAGATTAATTCATCGTCATTGAAAATTCCACATCCTTTTATGATTATTTTCCACGTTGGCTCCCAAATTTTATGTTGAATTCATTTAAAAGACTCCATTTATTTCACTGTATCTCTCGTTTTGGGCAGGAATGCATTGCATGTTCCAACAAACCTGGAGATAACAAATAATACTGAGCAACTTCGATTCATATGTGTTCACAATAATAAGACATTAGTCTTCTTACTTCAATAAATACCTATTGATACGTTATGGCATCACTTACCTTTTCACCTATTTCTTCTTTATCACATGGTGTACCATCCATATAAATATTAGTTTCATGGCTCTGACCATCCCCATTTGTACATTTTAACCGAGAATTGCAATCTACTGTTGGTGAAAACAGGCGCCGAATGGCGAAACACTGTAGGACAGAAGCTTCATACAGTTTTGTGGACTAGAATCGAAGAAACAAGATTTTACTTACACCGTCTGATTTGTAAGCGTTTTTGTACCCATAGCATTGGCATTGTTCGTCTGCATTCCAAAATAATCTTGCATTCAATCGATTATTTAATGAACGTGGTTTATTGTGGAAATGGCAGCCGTGACTTGAACTACAATATTATAATCATGTTCAACTGACTTGAAACAAGTAGGATCAATGAAAAAAAGCCATATTTATCATCCACATTCTTCCATTCCAATTTAGTTCTGTTATTCAATCGGAATTCTACTATACAGTGAATGGTGAATGATAAACTTACCCAAAAAACATTTTAAGATATTCTGGCGTTTTACCACCAAACGTTAAACATCTTTTACAAAAACTTCCATCTTTTTTCATTAGATGTGCGTCACATGTACCATCTTCTTTCCATAACAGACCCCCATCATGGGGAACGCCCAGTCTGAAAAATATATGAAAATTATTATTGATCAATCGCAGAATGACAAGCTGATTATAATGAAATAAAATTGTCTTACAGGTGAGCGATTTCGTGTGCGACAGTTGGAAAAAATTTCATATATTCACGATCCGAAATGATTGCGACTGGTGTGTCTTCTAATTTTCGAAAAGTATCATCAGCACTTGGGGAAATCGCCAGTCCTGTGGTGAATATATTAATAATTATGAATTTCTTATACATTTGCATTTATTCGCATACTTTTCAGCAAAAGAAAAAATGAACTCTTACCACATAGAGCTTTTGGTGAGCAATCGAGATTGCGTGCGGGAGGAATCGATGCATATCGGCATATAGAAGATCTAAAAAAAAAAAAAGGTTGTACAAGTATACGTATGGATTTTAGTATTCTGAATTCATAATTATTATAATTCTATCTCAGCATACTTTGCCAGGAATATCATGATATCATAAGATTGCATAGGAACTGTTTTATAACTTCGTAAGGTTGATCTTAATGCATGAAGTGTACAAACTGCATCTAACTGAACATGTTCATTAGTATTATTATTTGGTACATAACAGGATTGTTTAATCAACTCTGGAAACGACATCTGTGACTGTAAATTGAATACATTAATTGTGAATTATCATCACATCTTATACCATACTATTTTTCTTTTCATAAACTTACATTTCCGATAATAATTCCTGCGATATTTATTTTTATCTTCGGTACATTGATTGTTGAGTATAGCATATCAACAGTGTTCAATAAAGTCAACACATAAGTCACAATTGAAGCATAATCATGATTTCTATGAAATATTCATCAAATATTATTCGCGGGAAAATAAAGCAATACGGAACGTTAATAAATCCATTGGTACTCATACTTACAAAGCTTCAGTTATATCATAATTGATCATTACTAGTGTTTCTACGTAAACAGTATCTGCATATTTACGGAGTGATTTCTTCCAATTAGTCGATTTATTACTGGCTATGTCATGTAATTAAATTAATTTTAGTTTGGTGATATACTCTGAACTTATTTTTCCATACAATGTCATCATTTGATCGTTACCTTCTTTCATAACCAGATGTTTTTCTGTAGCAAATCTGTTCTCATGATGTTTGTTCAAAGGTGATGGAAAAATTGTACTTGTTGACGGATGTACACTTTTTGTCATCAAATTATATTTGAGTTTATGGATGACGTGATGATGTCCAATAGTTCCTTCCTAGAATGAAAGAAATACGTGTCAATATATTTTGTTGTTTAAATAAATTTTCAGCATGTTCAGGTAATTTTAAATTACGAATTTTCTTTGCTTATGAAAATATAAAGCTGTTGAACATGTATCCGGATCTCGATACACAGTGAAAGGGGCGAGTTCCTGCATCACCTGTATTTGCAAAAGAATTCATTGAATGAGTGACATGAGAATCATTTCATAATCTCTATTAAGTTGGTTGATTCATATTCAATACGTACATTTTTCCTTAGTATCAATTCACTGGGATTCTCTTCTTGTGAAATCCACACTGGCACATTATCGTTGGCCAAAAATGTCGGAGTTGGAACTAAATTTACCTTTATTTCTTCATATCTCTCGGATAAGACATAAAATTCAACCTGTTCCGGTATCTCTTCCGAATCAGCCTGAACTGTATTGGAGATAATAAATTGAGACAAGAATAAAACATGCGAAATTCGCATCATCAGAACATGAAGTACTAAAATGTCTCGCAACATTCCGAATTGAGTACTGTTAACATGTATCTATGGATTATGTATAACTTCCAAGTGGTATCCACTGTCAAACATATTCGCTGCAAAAAGTTGGAATGACGTATACGATGGTTTGAGAATAGATTGATATCTTATCAACTGATGTTATTCAAATATGCATTACAATGACTGGATGTTTACGTCTCCCAAGCTCGATTTTAATGAGAAAATGACTGTTTACCGTAGGGGGATTTTTTTTTTCCAAAGTCTGATTACGTCAATTGGTAGCATATGTTGATAAAGATTGGGTGTCGCTATCGGAAACCAAACAGAATTATGAAAAATAGATTAAGCTTTGTGTGATATTCTTCATCTATTTCACAATATATACATTTCAATGCGAGTTCTCATTTCATTTCGGAAATTCAAAAATTCTGGGCTTCTACATAGTTGAATCAACGTGTTTTCATTCAGGCAATCAGGGAGGATTGCAGTATGAAATAGGGATAGGATTATCCCAGAAGAGGAATCAACAATGATAATTTACGTAATCAAAAATTCAACGCAGAAAAACATAAGATTTCAAATAGTTAAGAAAATTATAAGAGGGCATAGAAATCTTAAAGAGATATCATTCATTGGTACTTTGAACAGCCACACACTTGGAGTTCCAACAAACCTGGCGAAAGAAAATAATATTATATAATAATATTATAAAAATCTCTCAATAATAAAATCAATAATTCATGTAATACATACTTCGTTGCCAAGTTCTATTTTATCACATGGTGTACCGTTCATATGAATAGTAGTTTTATGTACTCTACCATTTTCATCTACGCATTTCAAATCGGACTGGCAATTTATCACATGCGAAAAGATGGAACGAATGCTTAAACACTGATAAAAAGAATAATTCATATAGTTTCATATTCTACATGGGAATGAGAAAGTAGTTACTCACAGAATTTTGTCTAGATACGTCTGGGTAACCGTAACATTGGCATTGTTCCTCGGTACTCCAATAAAATCGTAGAATTGATGGATCTTCCAAAGATTGTGGCTTATTACGAAACATACAACCATCGCGGGAGCTGGAATATAGCAAGAATAACTGATAGCATGATGTACTAAAATGGATAATTAGATGAATGATATATTTTCATCATATCCAGATGGAAATAAAAGAGTTTCTATTCATCTCCTGTTCCATTATTATACGAATGGAAAATGAATCTTACCCAAAAAATTCTTTAAACAAGTCAGGTGTCCTTCCACCGAATTTTAAACATTCGCTACAAAAACTATCGTCTTTTTTCATCAGATGTGCATTGCAGTTACCGTCTTTTTCCCAAAGTGGACCCTCATCATGAGGAACGCTCAACCTATTCATAAGACATCGACATTTATAATGAGTAAATGATTTTGAAAGGATAAGAAGTAGATGAAAATATCTTACAGGTGTGCTAGTTCATGTGCGACGGTAGGAAAATATTTCAAATATTCAGAATCTGAAATGATAGCAATGGCTTTGCCTTTTAAACATTGCCTATAACCGTTAGTGTTAAATGGGAAAAAAGCTCGCCCTGAAATAGTAAAAATTACATTAGTATTATTCATGCAGTACTCAACACATGACGTGGAACGCTACGATTTATTAAAAATTATTTACCGAAGACTGGAATCTTTATGGGATTATCGGTTCCAATACTTTCCGGGTGGAAACCAACAATAGTTGAACTGAAATGATGAATCACCGTAGCAATTGATTAGATTTCCATGAGTAGGAACATAGTCAAATTCTTCCCTGTTACTATTTATTATTTTTATTTAATGTCAAGGCATTGAAAAATAATTGGACATGTATCAATTTCAAAATACCTTGTGAGAAAAATAACGGTATCGTAAGACTGATCAGGAAGATTCTGATAGCCCTCTAGAGTGGATTTAATAGCAAAATAACTACACATTGTACAAATTGCAAACAATCCATGGTGATAGGTATCTGGTTCATAGCAAGACTCTTCGATCAAGTGGGGAAACGACTGCTCCGACTGCCCAATCAAAATAATTATATTTTATTTTATCTATCAATGTATATTATTACAATATTATTACTGTCACTTACATTCGCGATGATAATTGCTGCAATGTTTATTCTTATGATTGGACTCTGGATAGTGGAAAATAACAGATCAACACTATTGAATAAGGTCAATACGTACATTGCAACTGCAGTGAAATCAGATTGTCTGTAAACAATTGAATATAACATTCATATACGAGCAATAGCGAACAACACTAAAATTAATTGGTTTATATTTTTCTGTACTTACAACTTTTCTGTTATATCAAAATGAACCATCACCAATGTTTCTACATAAACTATTTCCGGATATTTTTTAAGTGATTTGATTCCGCTCGCCATTGTCGCGCCCGCTGTTCATGAAACATAAACAAATTTCATTTTTAATTATACGAAGATCAACCTTTTTTGAATGAATAATATTTGTCTATTACAACCTTCTAGTACATCAGCATTCCTAAATTCAACCAATCTATTGCCATGTTTTTCTAATGGTGAAGCAACTATTCTGTTCTTTAATGTTCCAATGTTTTTTGTTACTGGATCATAACTAAGTTTCCGTATGAAATGATGGTGTCCAATAGTTCCTTCCTGATAAAAAATTCTCATTGTATTTATATATTTACTTATATTTTTTGGAATATTTATAAATTGTGTTACGAATTGCTTCTTTTTATGGAAATACAGTGCTGTGGCGCATGTGTGAGGATCCCGGTACATTGTCAGAGGTGTGAGGTCTTTCATTACCTATATGAATGAAACAAAGTCATTAAAATGGAATCATCATCCAAACTAATTTACTTTTATGTTTATATGACTATTAATCCATATATTCACACGTACATTATGCAGCGGACGCAGTTCAGTGGGACTGGCTGGGTCTGGAGTCCAAACCGGTACATTTTCATTCGCTAAAAACGTTTCTGTTGGGACTAGATTTACCTGTATTTCTTTGTTAAGATCAGTTAATACATTGAAACTAACTATTTCTGGAAATTCACTCGGATCAGCTTTCGCAATACTGAACAAGAGTAGCTGATATAACAGCGATGCAAGGAAGATTTTCATTCTACTATTACAAGAGCAGCAACGAGCATTAAAATATTTTTAAGTGAATAACTATGGCGAACTATCTCTGGAATGATATTAATTTTCGGTTCCTTTTCATCTTGAATACCTCCTGTTCTATATTTATGTTAATCAGTCGATTTTGTATCTTATCAACTGATGCAAATCAAATCATTATCAAGACAAAAGACAAACGTGTCTGCGCTTTGAAATATTAATTTGCTTCTGATGCTCACAAGTAGATTTGTAAAATATGATCATATTGATATTGTTTGGATTCCAGTGTATTTTATAAAATTCTGGTGCATCAAGTCAACATTTGGATTAGTGTCAATGATTAACATTGGATATTCAATGTCGAATATTTTGTAGACGACGGAATTTATTTCCAATTCATAAAAATGCCAAATAATGGTATATTCGAATAATTTATTATGAATAATTATTCCACTCAAATTTTTCGTTGGCATGCCTCACTATGTTGAAATACTACGCATCTATTGTTCCAACAGACCTGTGGATATAAAATGGAACATCAATCAATTATAATACAAATAAGCTTATCAAAATTATGAATAATTTTTAATTTGGTAGGTTACTGATATGTCGCATACTTTGTTACCGATTCCACTTTTATCACATGGTGTACCATCCATATAAAAAGTAGTGACATGAACTTTATTGTCCTCGTCCACACACTTCAGAAGAGATTTACAACTCCTTGTAAATGGAAAGATGTCATAAATGGGAAGACACTGTCAAAAAAAGCTTTACCTAGAGACCGGTTTTATAGAAAAGAGAAAGAATAATTACCAACATGATTAGGTTTATGAACAGCTGAATATCCATAGCATTGACATTGTTCATCAGGACTCCAAAATAATTGTGGAATTGATGGTTCATTTAATGATCGTGGCTTATTGTGAAATGAACAACCATCACGAGAACTAAAAGAACACAAAAATATTTGATAAGATGACAAAAACAAACGAATAATTGAATAAGTACCCAAAAAATAATTTTAAATAGCTCTGTGTAGTTCCACCGAATGCCAGACAATTGTTACAAAAACTTCTATCTTTTCTCATTAAATGCGCATTACAGGTACCATCTTCTTTCCACAGTGGCCCTCCATCATGGGGTACGCCCAACCTAACAATCAGTTTTTAATACATTAGAAGTTAATACATTGAGGGAAATTTGAAGAACAATTTTTTCCATATCATTTGTATGTCTTACAGATGAGCTATTTCATGCGCAACAGTGGGGAAATACTTCAAAGACTCTGAATCAGATATAATAGCAACTCCTTTACCTTCTGATGATTGTCTGTAACCGTTAGCGTTCCCTGAAACATAAGCTCGTCCTGAAATTGAAAACATGTGATTATAACTTGCTTATTGGAAAATTCTGGCAATTGTCAATGTCATATAAATTGCTAGGTTTTATGTACACTTAACTAACATTATTCCTTTAGTTTCCATAAACTATTTTCATTTAGTTTATGCATAAAAATTACTCACCAAATATATTTGCATTTACTTTTATGCGATGATCTTTACTTGTAGAATTAATTGATTCATAGCCCACCAAATGATATCTGAAGCGTAAACAGATTTATATTTATGCATACATTTGTAGTGTGATAACGTTATTCCAAAATAATTTCCATCGTTTTGTCTTGCTTATTATTAACTCGTTATTATTCTTTTTTAATTCTCATATTTATTAGAATGGTCGTGCAATACCTGGTGAGAAATACGACGATATCATACGATTGATGTGGAGGAATTCGATAATTATCAAGAGTGTTTTTAATCGCATAAAAAGCACAGCCTGTTTCTATACTGAATCTCCGATTGTTGCTGTCTGTTTCATAACAAGACCGCTGAATGAATTCTGGAAATGACAGCAGCGACTGCATAATAATTGAAATACGTTTATTTTATGAATTAAATTGATATAGTCGAATGTCAGATCTTTTTTTGGCATCACTTACAGTTCCAATGATAATTCCTGCAATGTTGATTTTTATGTTTGGTATTTGAATTTTTGAAAATAACATATCAACAGAATTAAATAGTGTCAACACATACATCACTATTGCAGTAGAATCGTAATTTCTATGGGAAAATATTACATAGCGCCATTTTTTTAGAGAACAAAAATAAAATATCAAGATTGACTGTTGCGTTGATTTTAATACTTACAGATGCTTTGTTATATCATAATGAACCATCACTAATGTTTCTATGTAAACTGTATCTGGGAATTTCATTAGTGATTGAATCCCAGTTGTCATTGAATCGCCAGCTGTACGAGAAAAATACTCAAAATTTATATACATTCATGTAGTGATGAGCTATTTTTATAAGTTCATAGAAATGCATTTCAACCTTGAACTATAGGAGCTTTTTGGTTCTCTGCTAATCTTTTTCCATGTTTCTCTAATGGTGATATAGGTATTGTGTTTTCTGATAGTTCAACTTTTCCTGTTTTTGGATCATAATGAAGTCCTCGAATGATATGATGATGTCCAATGGTTCCTTCCTGAAAAAGATATTTTCATCAGTTCATATATTCATTAATATTTTGGTTGAAGTCCTGAAGTTTTCAAGTTACAAATCGCTTTTGCTTATGGAAGTGCACTGCTGCAGTACATGTCTCAGAATCTCTGTACACAGTGAAAGGTGTGAGATTTTTCATTGCCTGAATAGAAAATATAAAATGAACGTAGATAGTATACTTTATAGATATTTTTGATTTAATGAAAAGATATACTTATTCACACTTACATATTTCAGTTGTCTTAATTTAGTCGGTTTTCCTCGTTCAGGAATCCATACACGTACATTTTCATTTGCTAAAAATGTTACGACTGGAACCAGATTTACTTGTACTTCTTCATTCAACTCAGATGAAATATAGGAGTTCACTTTTTCAGGTATTTTGTTGGATTTAGCTTGAACGAACAACCAGAAAATAATCTGATACATTGAAAGGAAGTGCGGAATCTTCATTGTAAAAGTATAAAAATATCATGCACAGATATTACAAAGTAAAAATCATTGAGAACAAAAGTTCGATGATTAAATTTGATGGCATTCATTATCTATCAATAATCGACACTTTTATATTGATGTCAATGTAATAATTCAATATATCTTATCAATCCGTCCTGACCAAACACTAATTATAATAAAAAATACTTGTCACGTCGAATCCGCATGTCGACTTGCTCACAATTGCGCAATATCGTCACACGTATATAAAATATAAAATTGGGAGTGTGCTGTTTAAAATTTACAAATATTTAACAAGAATTGTACGTCGTAATTATTATTATTATATTGTTTTTTTTTGTTTACCAATAATTCTACCATGAAACTAAAATATCCAAAATCGTTATGGAATTAGGATGGAAAATTGGATTTTGATAGTTTTTTATTTATGATACTCAATGATAAATTTGTTGTTGTCATCAAGTAGAGTTGGCCTTCACTATATTTTCATATAATATGGATAATCAACTTCACCAATAATGAGTTTATTCGTGATAAAGTGTTCGACCAAAAATATAAAAGGGCCTGAAATTTTGTCGACAAAGAGATTCTCAACATGTCGATTAACAAACTCATTGTATTTACGGTGCTTGCGAGTTTCAGCGTGTACGTTGATGCTGGTACAAGTGATGAGCTCACTCTCGACAAGGTAAAATGTTTTATTATATTGAAACAAACATTTCATATTTCACTCAATCAATTCGGAAACTTCTTTCATTGTTTTATGGTTAATCTAATTGTTCATTACAGTATCTTGGAATGTGGTATGACATTGCTATACCATATCCACCATGGAGTTCCTTTGACATGTCATGTGAATCATATAATGTAACAAAACGAAATGGCAGCAATGTAGAATTCAATCAAGTTTCGATGGCAATGTCCAATGGCACATCAGAAACATTTGAAATGCATGGACAAATTATAGATTCTAAAATGTATCTCAAATATCCAGTTAAGGGGCAAAGTAAGCATAAAGAATCAGATAAAAATCGCACCGTGAATTCGTTCACGTTTTCAAAAAAAATCTCTGACCATTGTTTTCACAATAGATTCAGTTCAAATCAATTTTCTCTTCATTAATCGCATGATCAATCGCATGGACGATTTTATGCTTTTTCTGCTATCATGCGTAATAGCTCAAAATTCGGGCCGAGATCTATGATAGTTTTTATGGGACCGAATGAGAATTTTTCAAATTTAAAAAACTATTATAATAGAAATAGTTTGACGTTTTCTATATTTTTTTGAGTAATATAACATCCCGAGTCTTCATATGTATTTTTGATAGAAATGAGGCTGCTCTAATACTTAAATTTAATATCTATTTCAGTTGAATATGTTTACACTGCCAAGTTGTTCAATAACGGCAGCGAAATAATCTTCATTAATGAAAAAAATAGTGTATACTCCTTTTTGACATCTCGTACAACTATATCCTCGTTGGACGCTTTGGAGGAATTTGGAGAGATAGTCAAAAATGCAGGTGGATTAGTCGGGATTATCAACCATAGCAAGTGTCCTCAGTGAGTTATCAACACTGTTTGGCACAGATTTTCCATAGTTTCTTTGTGCACTCCATTTCCCATGGAGTTTATTTTCTGATATGGACGAGAAAAAGGAAGAAATTCAATTGATTGTAAAATGATTTTTAATTAAACTTCCAACGAAAATGAATGATGTTTTTCCTTCTTTGTTAATATATACATTAATGTATACGAACATAAAAAATGATGATGATCCGAAAATTTCAGTACCATTCCAATATTGAATGCTGAATCTTCACACAGAATAATTGCCGTATTTATTTAGTATAAGAAAATTGACTACCTCAATGTATATAAAAAAATATGATAGGAGAATCAATTTTGGCATTTATTAAATAAGAAATCGTATTATTAATGACTATGAGTCATTGTTGAAGTGCGACGACCGATTGATATTATCAAAACGTTGATAACGTTTAGGATGATAAAACAAATTTCGATTTTTGAACCACATATATTGTCTAAAATCCAGAAAGAATGTGAAATTTATAGAAAAAAACCAAGGCTGTAAATACGAAGACATATCTATTATCATTTCGTCTTTATCATGCGGTTAACGACTCCATGATTGTATTGATATAATCACAATAATTACTGCCCTGTTTATTCTTATCTTGCAACTGTAGTCTAAAATAAAAATCCAAATATGTTTCACGTAGACATCAAATCATCCAAGGATTTTATAAAATATTGTTCCAGAAAATAATATTTAGCTTTTTTTTATATTACAGCTCAATGAGAAACATTCAAAAATGCATTATTTTTGCAAATTGTGTCATTGTGAAAAGAAAACCTTTCACTACAGCGTGTAGTAATCATGCTTTATGATTTTCAATATTGCTAGGGAAAATAATTATGAATTCAAATTTGAAACTTGATTTTAAAAAAGAACATGAAGATAATTTCGATGATGTGAATTGATTCTTGCTCATTGTCGAAACAAAAGAGATGGTTTTGGGAAAACTATGTACATATTTAGTTCGTACTAAGAAAAAAACTATAGGAGATGTTTATATACCACAATTACACTTTCTCTTATCCTTAAATTTGATGATCGGATCATTTTTCAAATTGGTTTGACCTTTCTAGTAGTTCAGAATGATACAATTAATTGTCTAATCTTAAGATAATTACTCCATTATAGATAACATTCTTACTCATATTGATGAACGAATCGATCTCAAGTATATAAGGGTGTGAAATTTTGTTCGAAACATACAAGAATCTCAACATGTCTATCAACAAACTCGTTGTATTCACAATCCTGGCGAGTCTCGCCGTGTACGCTGATGCTGATAGTTTTACTCGCGACCAGGTGAAATATTTCATTATATTAAAACAAATATTTTATGGCTCTCCGATTCAATCAGAAACTTTTTTCATAGCTTCATGGTTAATTTAATTGCTTGTTGCAGTTTCTTGGATTGTGGTACAATATAGGTGTGGTACTTCCAACGAGAGAATATATTCGTACCCAATGTGAATTGTTTAATATAACAAAACTACCTGGCAGTGATGTAAAGTTCACTGAATTGGCCAGTTCAATTTACGGTGGGAGTATACACACTTTCGAAGGGCATGGAAGAGTTGAAAACTCCAATGTATATGTGCAATTTCCTATTGCCGGGCCAAGTAAGCATGAAAAATAAAATAGAGTCGGATTGAATGAAAACATGGGCAGCGAATGAAAGTTAAAAGTAACGATAGGAAGAAATCTATTTAATGAGAGATTTATTACTCTTAAAATCATTGTGCGGCCTTTGAAGATCAATCGTTCTATAACTGTAGAAGACAATTCGAAGTTTGTCATAAAATTACGCCGCTCTAAAATATATATTCCGTATTCATTTCAGATGAATCTGTTTATGAGGTCAAGGTATTCGATAATGGTAACGTAATAATCCTTCTTGGAAAACGAGACGTGTTATTCTCCTCCTTGGCATCCCGTACACACACAGTCCCACAAGAAGCTCGGGATGCATTTGAAGAGATAGCTCAAGTTGCATATGCAAAAGCCGCTTATTTCGACCACAGTAATTGTACTCCGTGAGTTGTCAACACTGCATTTGTATTTTCTACAATAAATGAAAGCGAATAATGATCCAATTGAATGTAATTAATTTTGCGATTAAAATTTCAAATAAAAACGAATGATGTCATTTTTTCTCTGGAAATATACCGTCCGATATTTCTGTCATCGAAGATGTTTTTCTTATTAGATTCATGTTCAAAATCTGTTGAAAAACATCCATATATTGTATTTAAGGTGAATAATGGACCAAATAACATGGGGGGCCCGTATACAAAGTCGCAATAATGCCTAGGAAAGCATTTTGGATTGCCTAGAAAAAGTTGTTCCCCAAGGACTTAATTTTAGCACCAATATCCTATCACAATCTACCATTTTCCACCATCAAAGTCAAATTGTCATTCTGGTTGAAATACTTCTTACTATTGTACATAAGAAATGTAATCATTTATGTCGCTTATTGTTTTTTCGTTTCCAAACAAATTTCCATCGACCATAATAGACCAATCGATCATGGATATAAAAGTCCACAGAGTTTTGGCCGTACCAGCAGAACTTTTTCCTTTTTTCATTCCATTGCAGAGTCGCACGATATTTTCATGTTAAAGAATCAGAATGTTAAGCAACAAAATTATTGTACTTTTGATTTTCGTGAGTGTCTTCTTGTGTAGGTATACAATCGCCGAACAATTTACTCTTGACGAGGTAAAAAAAAACTTTAAAAAATATTTTTTATAGAACCATGTCATTTATTTATCGAAAGAAAAACATCACCTTCTGTGTGCCACTCAACCACACGATTTATGGCATTGAATTGAAAAAAAATGAATCGTTTTCTGAATTGCAGTATGCTGGGGTGTGGTTTCATGTGGCTACGATATATCCCGAGAATAGCAGCCCTTCATTCTCATGCGTCTGGTCCAGTATAACAAAAAACAAAGATAATAATGGGGAGTTCCATGAAACTTTTAAGACAATGAATTCTGGAAAATGGCTCGAGTCTGAGGGCATGGGGAAAGTCGTCAATTCAGAATTGGAGTTCGCTTACCCATCGATTGGGCTCAGTAAGTAGAGCAGAAAACGCGAGCGATCATGATTCTTTCAGGGTGATGGGGTTAATGAATCCGGAGATGGGCCGGGTATGAAAATGCGAAATCATGATAATTGCTTGAGTTTTTGTCACAAGTTCTCAATACAATATTATTGGCTTGTTGATGTGGTCAAATGACTGATGCTTTTTTCAGATAATACTGTGTATACCGTTACAAAATACAATGGTGGCACCGAACTCATTATCCACAACAAAATGTCTGCAGTACACTCTTCTTTGTTATCTCGTACATCTAAAGCTTCGAATGAGGCGAAGGCAGCGTTCGAAAAAAAAGCAGCTGATGAGGGTGTAAAAGTCACTTATATCGATCAGAGCCATTGTTCTGGTTGAGTCACCTGGACTTTAGTGACATGAAATTTCTGGACAACATCTATATTGTCATAATCGGAGGATATATTTATAAATTAGTTACTGTTTTTCTATTGAATCCAAAATGATATATCACAAAGCTGGCAATGGATGGGACCAAATTTTGAATAGAATGTAGAATAATTCGATCAGGGTTGGCACTACCGTTGTTGTCCAATTTTTCATTCACTTTTCAGCTTTCTTCAAAGTATAAATGTATAAAAAAAGGACATATTCTATGAAGGATACTCAAATGCCTCTATATTCATTTTCCCTTTTTTGAACATTACATAACATACCGTCGTGTGAAAAGGATATATATGTGCGGAATATATTTTGTGAATTCCAAATCAGATCCCCATTCAGGAATGAAATTGTTCGATGAATGTTATTCCTATTATGCAGCCAGGAATCCACCATCGACTGGTAAAGCCACACCATTGATCATGGAACTTCGATCGCACAAGAGAAAAACTATTGCGTCCACGACCTCACTGACCTCTGCAATTATATTTCATATTATATAATAAGTTACATAGTTACAGAGCTCATTTCTATATTTGACCGGTTCAATATGTGAGGCTAATACAATCAAAGTTTATCATCAACAAGTTCTATCCATCCACGTAATTGCATAAGCAAATGATGATATTTCAACCCATAAATATTGATAAAGATTGAACTCACCAGCAAATCTACCGAGAGGGATTTTATCTATCATTGTGCGAGCTTTCTTCGGATCATCCCATCCTAGTTTCCCCATAGCAGTCATAACCACTGTTGGATTGACTGAATTCACGCGAATGTTGTGAGGTCCTAATTCTAATGCCATTGACCTGGAAGTGATAATTCGTTCATTTTTCACTTTCTTACATTTTTATAAATTGAGAACGTCATTTGAATTTGTACGAAATCATATGAGCATGCTCCAGGATGAAATTTGCCGGATAAAAGTACTATTTCAAGATCCAATTTTAACTCTTGAGGAAAAAAAAAACCAAATGGAAGAGATCCATTACCTTGCTCAATATTATTTGATACGAATGGTTCAATATCAAAAAAATAATCAATTACTTTGTTAGCATTTCAACGGCCCCTTTTGATGTACAGTAGATTGCGTGATCACGAAGCGCAGCTTGACTTGCCTGCGATGAAACATTGACAATACTACCTCCAACTTTTCGTCTAACCAAATCAGCTGCCACAGTTTGCGATACATTGAACATCGCTTTCACATTCGTATCCATCGTGATTTTAAAGTCATCTTCGGTTGCTTCGAGGAATGGTCGGAGACGGGCAACACCAGCATTATTAACAACCATATCAATTGGTAAGACACTCTCCACAGCTTTTCTGGTTTTTGACCAATCAGTAAGATCAACTGCGATTGTTATAATTTTTGGATCAATCTTTTTCAAACTGTCCAAATATTCTTGCGTTTTCGAAAGACCAATAACTGTAGCACCATACTCAGACAAGTGTAGTGCTAAATCCCTCCCAATTCCTATCAACACATGATTCAATTGATTTCATTATGAAAAATTTACATTAGAAATTGCAAAACTTGGATGTAATTATTGTAAGTTTTCATTTACCTTGGCCAACGCCAGTCACTAGAATTCGTTTGCCTTTGAAGTCGACGTTCATATTTCCACTACAAGTTCTCTCAACTAGAAATACTCTCGCAATGAGGATTTATCAACGAGCTTTTATAATTTTAAATAGGCCTCGCTGTCTTCATGAATTTATCATTGAACAAGTACAGAGATAAGATTTCAAATTCAATCATCTGTCCAGTTTGTCATGAATATTTTATTAATGAGAAAGTTCAAGAATAGAAAAAAATTGATTTGATAAGAATAACGAACGGTTTGTGTTTTTATCAATGAGCCTTTAATGATATTAGTATTAAAGAGAATCTCCATTTACAGCTTCAACTGCAATTGTCGTGTTATTCGAAATCATCAGGGAACCAACACGTTGCAGATTTATTACAGAAAATAATGCAAATGTAAATGCAATGTTATCTTCCGTGCAAATATATTATCATATTTGTGACTGTACCTTGAACACTTGTCAATAATTTCACATAAAATACACTGGAATAAGTTGATACGTGCAGTAACAGTGACATTAATTATCATGGCCATTCAAATCGCGCGGGGGTTTTGGTGAAGCGCGCAATCTCATCGCAAATGGAAATTTGCCTGCAAAAATGACATTCCCGACATATATTTTGCAATTTGAAGGTTAGATCTATCTGATTAGCAAGTTATCAGTTATAAGTCGGTCGCTCAATTACGCGAAATTGAAGAAAATGGCGCCACCAGTGGATTTATACAAATATAACATAACCTATAAATCAAGGCTACGAAATTGCATCGTTTCAATCACTCCCTGTGACTTGCAATTGCCAACGCGGCTTTTCTACGCAGTATTATTTCGAATATGAACATTTCAGTGTGAAAATAATAATTGGGAACAGAAAAAAAGTGCGGCACGGGGTTGGAAATGAGGTGGAGAAACATTTGGACGGACTGAGCAGTGTGTTAAATATTCTGTGTATTTTAAATGATCATACAAAGAGAGAACAGCAAAATTAAACTCAAAAGTTACATCTAAAATGATCGAAAATGCTACAGTGCATGTTTAACTCTATTACAATAAACAATAGAGACAATTTTCCGAAGATACGAACAAGAGAAACAGAAATGTACGGTATGACAACTGTATCATTCATTCCACCGGGTGGTGCATTCCATCGTGCTCTCATTTTCATGTTGAAATTGGGTTGGAAGTCAAGATTTCGATTACCTGTGCTCATGGTTGCTGTATTTGTTGTTATGGATATACAAATGCAATTAGAAATTGATTTTGATGTGAGGAATGGTGATAATCATGGGAATGCGTGACTTTAATTGATTTTTCAGAACTTTAATTCACATCTGTTGACACAAGAATGTTTAATTCGCAAAAACAGACCAAACACGCATTTTACTTGAACATAATACTCTACTACAGATAACACTGTGAATTTGTTATAATATTACAAAATTTTATTGTTACTGTGGCACAATTGATGTATGTCTACGTTACATCAATTATATAGTTAAAGAGAAATAATAACTATGTGAATATAATAATACGAAGCATAATAATTATGAAGAATATTTTGTATTATACATACAAGATGACTATTCTATGTAATAACACGAAGTAGATAACGATTGAAATGTACTTATGTTTCACACTTGTACAATTTGACTTGCAATTCATTGCAAAATTAGTGAAGCCATTTTATTGTCAATTAAGAAAACAAAACCTGAGAGGTTTCAATACGGGGATATATATGTAATAGATATTGGAAGCTATTGCCAATCTATGTTCGACTGTGCATCGTTTATTCTGGAAATTCATTATTATACACGACAATTCATAAGTGATGGCGGGTTTCATGCAGAAAAGTATTCCTCTCAGTTATTGGAGAATCACTATTTTCTTTGTAATTCTAAACAAAGCATCAGCAGCAGAATTGTTTGATACAATTCGCGACCCAATTTTATCTTCTCCATCAATGGTAATAATGAGATTCTGACCAATGCATGTGTATTGAACATTTCGTAAAACAAAATTCTGTGAAGGTTTTTTTTGTTTTTTGTAGCGTAATTTTTTTCAAGGAATTGGAACTGGAAATGCTGATGGAAAACCATGCTACATTGAATATCAAGTGGTGAGTTGATAACATCGGCATGTTTTTTTCTTTGTTATGAAACTTCCACTGCGCGGAACATTTTGTTTCCTTTTCGAATGTGAGAACAGGGTCTTCCTAGATATTTAGAATGATTTTTATCACACTGAATTGCTGATATTCTTTGTAGAGGGAGAGGAAAAGAAAATGAAGATTCAAATAAGTTTTCAGTGATTTCTCATCTATGATTCCGGAAATCGTCACTTGATACATCCAATCGATTTTGATTCTGGAATATTTCGATTGCCTTTCCATCCACTCAGAACATCAGCTGAATACTCTGACTTTCAATCGATATTTTACTTCCGATTTGCAGACCGAAAAAAGAGCTGGCCAATGCGTCAAGTTGGGTGGCAACGTACATGGCTGTCTCGCAGATTCCTATATGAATCCATTCCATCCCGACTGTTTATAACTTTTAGTAAGACTCGCTGCTTTCATGATTTTATCCTCTAACAAATAACAAATAGAAAGATAAGATATTTAATTTCCTTAACTCACGAGTTCAACTTGGACTTTCGATTAATGAGAGAGAGTTGAAGAATAAAAAAACAATTGATTTGATATGAACAACAAGCGATTGGTATTTTATTTACTGATGAATTGAATTATTCTATATCATAAGATTCTCCGACGTTTTTCCGTTTGCTGCATATTGAAATTACAAGTTAATAAGATGCATTTGCTCGAAGTTAGAGGTGTTTCATAATTGACAGGACTTGAAGTTTTTTTATCCTACTAGGTTGAAAATGACCGTAGATCTCTTTCATGTCTCTTCGCTAATATTGAGTTTTTGGTTCGAATATTCCGGTGAATCGTGTTGGCATTGTTTTCTTTGTTTGCTCGTGTTATATTTTCCTGCTCTTCACCACAGCAGGGAGGGAGGACGCTATGAGAATTTATTGCATTCATTTGGAACTCTAGCTGTCATCGATATTTCAGCATTAGTGTTGATGAAAAAGAAAATCGGATTGATTGAAGATAAGAGCGTTCGAGAATTTATTAGCGTAGAAACAATATGTTTGAAGCCACACGTGATCTTCGCATTAAACATCAATGGTGAGTTAGTTCAATAGAAAACGTTGTGGTTGTGGTGGCAATTGGCTCCAGTCAAATGAAGCTCTCAAGCGGGATGAACGTACGAGAATGTCTCCTGCTATGGCTTGCATCCATCACCGGACTGTGCAGTGCATTACAGTATGCGAGAGATCATTTCAATTATTCCACTTTCGGTAAATATTACCGTTGTGTATTCAAAAAGTTGTTTCATAACAATGCGAAGTCTTCTCATTTTTTCGCAGCGGATGTTACTCACGCTCTTCATAAAAATGTAAAGTATATGTCGGAAAGGATCGGACAGGTGAATGCTGATGCTGTATTCGGATTAACTCTTGCGCAAGGTGAATAATTAAACTCATCCTGTTTTTATCTCACCTATGTCATTATTAGGAAATTGAGAATAAATTTTTTCTTGATACCAGCTAATTTGATTGCTGCTTTGGCATCGCAAAATACCAAATTCATATTCGACAGTGAATGGAATCATCTAGTCAGAACTGAAAAGTTGTGCAATAACACACGAATTTCTGCGAGAGATAAACTTTTTCAGCGCGGGAATACTCCACTCAGTAAATGTGAGCTTTGACAAATATAATTAAAATTATGTTTCATAAATTCAGATCCTTTTCAATAATAATTGTTTTAAAGTGATTCAAGTTCTTACATCTCCTGAAATTTGGATTGCTGGAATACCATGGCGTGAAAAATTTCTGCCTGAGCTATCTCCAGATCCTGATTTAACCATCGCTAAAGCTACTGCTTTAATATTTTTCGGAACTCCACAAGAATCTGAGAGTGATTATTGTCTAATGCAGTTGGTGAAAAATGATTGCCACATTACGAAAGTCTGTGCTGATATGTTGATCAAAAATGATGGATCACGTGGATATCCATTAACACATCGATTGTTATTCACGAAAATAGCAACAGCTTTGAATTGTGAACAAAAATCATTGACAAATTTTACAACATTGAACGAGGAATATTGTGAGAAAATATTGCAGGATATAATTGATTTAGAGGCCGCTAATTTCCCAGGAATCTCACGAGATCTGGCCATGGAACAAAGTATATTGTCCAATTAAATATTGATCATATTTTTAAGATTCATTTTCGTTTGGAGAAGTAAAATCTCTTACTCCTTCTGTTCAGTCGTACTTTGTGGAATGGAAGGGTATTCGGAATTTACTGATGGGCATTACGCTGATTTCGTCACCAGCTGGCAGAATCCATACGGATGTTTCAGCGGTTCAATGTAAGATGAGAAAATGTGAATATTGAGCTAAATGTGGTCTCAAATTAATACACACTCCTATCACATATATTCATCAATATATTAATCTTCAATGTCCACACAGTAAACTCTCTATATAGGATACGATAAAGGATGGCTGATATATCAAATTTGTTGACTGAAGTTGAACATAAGTTTCTGAGGAATTATCTCATTGATATTTTTTCTGCTTTCAGTATCAGTCAACGGCAAAGGAAAGTTCGTCGTAAAAAATCTACAAATCCGATGGATTATGGGTGTGATAGTCATGCTTCAGGAGTTGCAGCTGCGACTTTAAGTGTGTTTATTCGAAGATATGTTGAAAATCATTTGGGTCCTACCAATTAAATGGATGATTACAACAAAGAAAAGACAGATTGGTAAGTCAATACACCCTCCCTTCCGACATTTTATTGTTATCACTCCTTATGAATACTCATTCGAAAGGCACAATAAATATTTATGAGCACTTCAAAGTCATATGCCAAAATGTGCGTTGGTAGTAAAAATAACGTCGTTTACGTTATTATTGGTGTCTACATACCATTGTGATTCATTTAATTGAAGTCATTTTTTCCTCAATATCATTTTACAAATTAAATAAAAATTAAATGCATAAAACATCCTGATCATTCAATGTTTTGATGCTTTTCATCTTAATATTTCTTAAAAATTAGTATTAATTATATATACGCTATAAATGAAATAGATAGACATGTGTGGTGAAAGCTTTGGTGAACGTGAAATATTGTGAAAATAAATATGAGCTATATGAATTAATGTTCAAAATTGATTGATTTGAATTTATGGTCGGCGATAGTTGTATGGTCTTCCATATGGTCCCATTTGCCCACTTAGCTTTTCATTTCTCAAATGTTGAAAGTAACTGAACACAACGAACCACAGATATGTGTAGATACCTATAAATTAGAATTATACACCATGAGTGATTGGTATTTATAGAAAAATAAGGGAGATAAAGATAAATAAAGTTGAAAGTTACCAACGAAAATGAGACCGAATATGAGGCATAGCACCCCAGTCAGAACTTTTTCGTTCACCATAAACTGGATTGAAGTATAGAGAACACTGACTAGTGCCCCAACTGCCAATAAAATTCCCAGAACCACCCAAGGCAACATCATGAACGTATTTTTCTGCAGAAAAAATATTTTTTGTGATTATATTGTTATCAATTAATGTTCAACCGGCAAGTTCAGGCTGAACTACCACAGTGCTACTTAAAAAAAAATTGGTTTGATATAATTTTGTACAGCATCAATTCTCTTCTACAAAATTTTTTGATATTATGCATTTGATGTTGGCAACCCAACCACACAAATAATCAACATTTTATTTTACTTTGTATGTCATCCGCGTTGTGCATGTGATCTCAATATGCATCGTCCACCTTGGAAGACACATTTGATACTTTTATTTTTCTGAGTCGATGTAATTTATCCGACGGTTTCTATATTTTTCACAAGCATGTAAATTATGTTGATGAAAACCAACATAAAACAATTTACCTTGAGCGTTCCAACTATCAGCAGTGATGAAATCAAAATGGTCATACAAAGATTTATTGCAAAAATAATTTTTACAATATTTTTATCCAGATTATCGAGCACAATCATCTTCAATTCAACATTAGCAGTGAATATGAGAATTAGGGTGAGGATCGATAATATCTAGAAAATAAATACAGTACAGGTATAATTAAACATTGTGCTTGGATTAATTATTAATAATTTTTACTCACAATGCCACATGCTCCAGAGAATAATGTTCCTGTCCTCAGGGAGAAGCAGCGACAGCACGAATTGAGCTGCATGCTGCAAAAAATGAATGTCATAAGAATTCATTTGATATAATTATTCTTTTTCCTCTCAATGAGTAGATAAAATACGTTGAATTTTAACAGTCTTGGGGCATTATTCATAACGCAGGTGGTTACATTTATACTAAAAATAAATAAATATATAGGTCATTAGCGAATGCCACTTCTCCCACCTAGCACCATATAACTATTTTAGTATCTGAAACATAAACAGACATCCCCTTCGGTTTCCTGACCTTCCTCTTCATCCCATATGTCACATTATATATCCGACTGTTTGAAATTGGCCTCGTGTCGGTAACAAAACCAGAAAAAATACACACAAAGTCAGACTTCTCTTTATGGTAACTGAATCCGGATCTCTGTAAATGGCGTGGGTTCATCTCAACAGAGAGATACACACAGCCGTAGTATATGAATTTAATTATTAACATTATTCACAAAATTCTCATAATTATAAACATTCAAAGGCTATGACGTGATGAATATCAATTTTGGTCATCACAAATAAACAAAATTCATCCTTCAGTATGAGGAGAAATAGTCAATACAATTCTTTGAATTTTGAATGCTGAAATGAAACCACGAAATTGGTATCAGTTTCTCCATATATAAGAAAATTTAGTCATCAATAAAATGAACGAATTTCTATTTTTAATGATGAATTCATCATGAATATGTTGGCATATATAATGAGGAAGAATTGAAGATCGCCAAGAGAGATCGGCACACGAGCGTGACGGTCACGGTAAACTCATGGTGAGTCCATGGAGGTCTCTGCCAATAAGATATACACATAGAAGGGGCCCCCATGAAGAAAATACCAAGTCGTGTTGTTTGTGCAGTTCCTTGTTGCACTCTTCTCTTCTTCCTCACTCTTTTCATTTTAAATTGATACAGGAGTGTATAATATGGTATCGCGCGTATTTCTACTCTACTCTCTCTCGTTTACCTCGCGTAAAAAACTACTGCGTCATCGGCCGTTTGAGAGACACACATTCACACATTGCACAGAGCTATATAAGTATACGTTTTTTTTTTCATTCTTCTTTTCTTCATTTTTAACGAAGTGCATTCACATTTTAAATGTGCATTGTGACATCTTGACACATATACTTTATGTGTCTGTAAATATTATAATATTGTTAAATAAAAGTATTTTTAATTTAAATATAACTGATGACTAAACGCTGGTCATAAATGAGAGTTAAAAATATAGTTTACAGTGTATACATCAACTTTACGCTTGAATGAACTATGATAACCCAGTGATATGCAATTTTAAATAATGTCTGTGTTTAATTTATGTCCCCGGTATCACCTAATTAAATAATATAATTTAGCGCAACGGTGAGATTAAAACGAACGTAATTAGCAGCGTGAAATAATTTATTTAAAGTGTGCCATTTAGTTTAATGATGGAAATTAGCGCAATTCAGATGTAGTTATTATTTAAAGTTATGTGTTTGTGTGCATAGAATAAAATTTTCATGATTTTATTCACCTCTTTTCTCTTTTCGTATTGATAAATAGTGATCAGCGTTAGTTCAATCCACGAACTATAGTTCTAAAAGAAATCGATATCCCATGTCGTTTAAATTAGATTGATCGAGACAAAACCCAGCCAAAAACTACGTCGATCTATTTTGCGCATCTATAAATTTTCGTTTTTGCTTTTTCTTTATTGAATTGTTCATATTATTGTCATTAGTATTGACAAGAATTTCATTAATTATTGAATGTTAATAATTATTCTGCAAAGTTATTCTTACTTGTTGATGATGAAATGGAACTTTGTCTTAATTCAATTCAATAGAATTGATTCACTTGATAACCAAACACTAATGATGTGTATTCCGTAATATTAATGGTAATATAACAAATAAAATTATAATTTATTTGCAAAATGAATCTCAAAGTGAAATAAAAATGTTATTACATGTGATAATAACACGCGGATGAGAGGGACCAATCTCTCCGGTCCGTTCGTAATAGGAGATGGTCAGAAACTGTGCCAAGACCAGAAGAGCAAGCCGCGCGCCAAACCACGATTGTATATACACCTACTGCGCGACAAATACACCTACAACTTAAACCGCATTTATATTGAGAGTGTAGTGGAATTGTTGGATGAAAATCCAACTAATTATACTATAACTACTATACAGCAACAACAACTACTACTACTATGAATTCTCATACTATCAACAACAGAAATTACTCACAGTAAGAATTTATAATATAATGAATACTTGTAAGGCAAACAGTCGCACTAGTGTGTGCACGAGCTAGTTTTTTATTTTTCCCACTTGGTAGTAAATAAAAAAATGTAACAAACTAGTGCGATAGCTTTAAATATGTTGAATATTCAATCAATATATATATGTATGTATTGAACAGTTCAATTATTCGATGAAGTAATACTTATAGCAGTGACTTCATACACAGTGAAAACTACAAAAAATGTACACTTGAGCGAATTCTATGATAAATGTTTCTATTCATATACTGTGGTTTTTTTCTAATTGACAAAGTGTAAGATAATATTATCATTATTAAGGAACAATGTGAATGATAGTGGGGATATTGCGAATTGTTTTATGACAAATTTTTTTTATATTCTGTTTTTTTATGAAATTTCAACGAAAATTCAGCTGTGTTTATATTCATGGATTTGAACATATTCATGTCAAATCAGTGTGGTAATATTTTTTGTTCATTGTTAGCATTTTCTTTTTTGAATGTGTTGAATTCTAGTGAGTACTTTCACATAAGCTGGAGCCAACGGGACTTGTTTACTGTAAACACTTTTGATGTGATACGTCACCTATTACGAAATGTTAGTTATTTTACGTATTCATAATGTAATGTGCTGGGACAACCGCGAATGGTTATATTTTTCCTTCCTGTTTATTCATTTCTTTTGTATCAGGTTATTCTGAAGAGGATATATCTGAGAGGAGTATGCTACACAGTTTCTGTTTTTAATCGTTGTATTTGGGGTAGGAACAATTACATCAAAGTAAATTGTTATCAAATGGTTATAAGAGAACTGAATTTATGGAAAAAAGAATGTAATTAAAATTCGCAGCGCTGGTGAATGTGTTGATAACATTTCCAAACATGAATAAGCAGTTCATATCTTTTATAAATATTATGGTGGTGTCGTTACTGCTTCTATTATTTTATTTGCTCCATCTCTTGTAGTATAAGTCTGGTCAGGATTTAGCATACATTATAAATTGATTTCGTGTACAGTGGTGGAAATTTTCCATATTTAAATTCAAACTCTGTATATACACAATATTTTGATGATGTGTCCATCACATAATCGGCGAGTTTGCATTACGAAAGTTGAACAATACTGATATATCAAAACGAATATTATTGTATTATACACATTTTTGGGATGAAATTCTGATCAGTGTAATTCTATCTTGATTTCCCCACGTAAATCTTAATAAAATTATGAATGGTTGAATATTATTCAAACTTTTGATTGAGTCATATCATCGGTTTTTCCAAATTTTCACAGCTCAGAATGAGTGTCTGGTTGTCTATATTTTTTGTTTTTTCCTGCTGTGACGCAAAACTGTTCAAAATATTTGGGCTGCTCAGTACTCCATTGTTCTTCACACTTTCGTCAACTATTGGCGAAGATGAGAATTCCTCACGGAGTAATTCTTGATAGAAAGCGAAAACCACCAGGTAAAAATAAATCATCAAAGCTGAAATAAAAGAATGATAATTCTGTTTTCAAATGTTGCTGATTACAGATAAGATGTGAAATAAATTATACTCACGAATGAGGGCTATTTCTATAGCTACTTCGATAGCATAACTTGAATTTTTGAAGGTCTGGTATCCATGTCCCATAATTTGGCCTACAGTGAAATGAATCAACATGAGAATCACCACAAGGTGCATACTAACGAAGAGAAAGACATTCATGGCATTTCTCTGAAAAAGAATTATTCAAATCACATCAATACTTTTGGTTTATAAAAAAAAAATTAGTAATCTATATAATATATTCAACATGATATTCACTTTTGCAGCTCCACCGATTAAAAATATTGAAAATGGGATCTGCATTATGAGAAAAGGCTTCCAGAAATAGTAGTCGAAACCGGGAGGATTAAGAAAGTACAACAATAATGGTGCAGATATCTGAAAATAAATAAAATATTATTGTTATCGCAAACAATATAAATAATAAAGTCACAATAGCTTTTATAGACAAATATGATCAAGGAAAATTCTAATCTTAAAAACTGGTATTATTCCAGTCTTTAAAATCTTTATAAAAGCATGAGCTGGTACGAATAGTTTCCAATCTCACATTCTATAAAATTTGATGACATCTCATGGCATTTAAAATCATTATGACAGTCTATGGCTCTGTTGTCATTGATAAAAGTATTTTTTCAACACTTTTAATGTAGATAACCCTGCATAATTTTATGTTCATCCATTGTTTATTTTTCACTCATTCATTCTAAGTATTATACATCGGCTTTTCTGCGTTAAAATTTACTTACAAGATGGAGGAGTCCTACAGTCACTGCACCTGACTTCAGGGAATACCTTCCACAAAATGAAGACACTTGCATCTAAAACATTTAATAATTAGAAGAGAATAAATTATGTAGATGGAATAGGTGAAAAATATTAACAAAATAGGTAATCACGAACTTTGGTGGAGAGAACTAGAACACTTTTTTCTATATGGATCTTGTTAAGTCGAATAGAGCCAACAAACTGAAGAACGAATGAGACATCAGTTTATCTACGCACAAAATGCGTAGTACATAGGCAACACTGTATTAGTATGTGTAAACATCTGTCGCCAATGGTGGTGACGTATACTAAATTTGAATTACCCAAAACCGCTCTGAAATGGTTGGCATTTTCATTGATTATGGCAGAATGTAAACCCAATGCATTCCATTATAGAGGCATGGATTTCCCTCCACGGCTCAGCATTGAACTAGCAAATTTTTTACGTAGTTATGCGAATATTATTTTGAATAGTGAGATTAGAATATACATTTTCCAGCGATCTTGGGAGATGAATATTGTGATTTTCTGGAATGAAAAAAATGTCGAAGGCCATGAGCGTTGCGCAATATTTTTTATTGTAAATGTGTCGGGAATTCTATTTTTTTTCGATAAGATTACAGTTTAAAGAAAAATTTCTTATCAGGACCCTTCATCATTTCCAATGCGAGACAAAGAAAAGTGAAATTGTGCTTTTATTTCACGTATGAATTTGTTGCGACTCAATCCATCGAATACTTTTTCCTTTTGTTTATAATTTCCTCAGAATTATGACATTCCTATACAAACACAAAACCATTTCAATGTGGCAACATACACCTCCAATGAATTTATTAACTTTTCAGTACTATTATAATAATGATATATGATGTACAATAATTAATTCTTCAATTCCTTCGGAATTTTAACACATTCTATGATAAACTGTTCCTCAAATTTCTTTTCCTCCGTCTGATGTTGTACGCAATTATCAGGACCATTCCCAGATTTTGAAACTTTTTTGGTCTCGACCGCATTGTTTCTTGACAGTGCAGATTCAACTTTTTCCGTCATCAATTGTTCAAAGTAGTTATACAACACTGCGTAGAATAGCATCATAAGAACTAGAATGAAAGAATTGAATTATAATCGAAAATTTCTGAAATACTCGCCTAAATAAAATAACTATAAGACTCACTAAAAGCAGCTGCTTCATATGCAAACAGAATCGTAATCTCTCTGAATCGAGGAGCGTGTAGGAAAACCTTCCACATTTGCTGCACCATGTGACAAGCCAATGACATCATGATTATAAATTGTAAACCAACGAATGGAAATGTGTGTTCTGGATTTTTCTGTAAATTTTTGGGATTTCCTCTTTATTCAAGAATGAAACAGTAAACTTTGATATATTTATTACAATCTTTATTAATACTTACAGTCGCGATGCCAATTAGTAAAATCACTGCCAATGGAATTGTCATAATCACCAATGGGAACCACAACCAGCGATTGAAAAAAGGTACATCTTTCACGAAAAGAACCACCGCAATCATCTGGAAATTACATGAAAATGTATCAATGTTAATAAACATATAAACTGTTAAGGCAGATAGTCATTACTAATTCTGAGGCTTAGTGTTATTGTTTTCATCTCATGACTATGACTACTCACCGCATAGAAGAACGCTATGATTCCTGAACATGCGGGCAGAGATCGAATAAGGAACAAAATCAGCCTCATCTAAACAATGAAAACATTCGATGAGAATTGAGCCATTCAGTATGTGAATAAAAATTGTGATGAATACGTGATTGATCATACGTACTTTATCAAGACGATGTAGCACGTGCGTTTGAGATTAAATTATAAAGTTGACTGATCGGATGCGCCTGAAATACTGAAAGTGGCCCCGCTTAATCTATGAACTAAACATTATATGAGGTGGTGCAACTGTGATAAATTCCAACGCTAGGATGATACAGCCACATACATTCTTTCATTCACCTTATCATAACGACTCATTACTTAGCCTGAAGCGCCCGAAATTGTATTCGGATATAGTGAGACTTCAAATTGTTGAAATTGATCGTGAACGATTATTTTATTTTGTCTAAGCTTGAATATTGGTATTTCTTCAATCTGTATAATGAGTTGTGATAATAGAATGGAGAAGATTCAAGTGGTATATGAAGAACTCCTTTACGCCCCTAAACCCGATCAATTATCATCAAAGAGTCTCATTGATTAATATTTTTTTGGAAAGAAACATTTGCTGGATATGGAATGGAATTATTTCAACGAGTCACGATTGCACTGTGACCCGGACAGGAATTAAGGTTAATTGATGCCATAAACAGAATACTTTGACATTATCGAACAGCTTTGGGAGAACCATCGAATTTATATTTTTTTCATTACTCATAGACAGAATATGCTTTGGTGAATAATCTACAAACCATTCCTGTGCCAGATACTCAATGGAATCATATTAACTACAACTATTGATATTGTTTTTTTTCTTATATTGCCTCCGTTCGTAAGAATGGAAAGACAGGAAGAATAGAATATGCAATAGTCACATGATTAAGTTCATGGGTGTACAATAGAAAATTAATTTCTGCATGGTTTATTTATTTCACAAGTTTGCGGGTGCGATATAATTATTTTGATCTAATGTCACATCTTTATGATGATCGAAGGTCTTTTGATTAGAATTGAACTGCATGGAAATATTTTCATAATAATCTTTTTTTCTAGAATTCTTGATTTGATGAAACATTGCAGTGAATATTGTAACAGTCTAACAATGTTTTAGACGTTCGACATATTAGGCCATTGATTTTTTCAAATCTTCGCATTGGAATATCTTCTCTTTCTCTGTGTTTAATTTAATTGGTTGCTGGTAATCAAAGTTATTCAGAATATTTTCAACAGTCTGGGCTCGTTTGGTATTGATACTATTGTCCTCTGCCATTTCGTCTGTGAATTTTTCCTGAAGCAATTCTTGATAGAATCCGAATATTACCGTGAACAAATAAATCATGACAACTGGAACAAAAGTAGATAGTTATTTATTAATTCTTAATGTATTATATTGATGAAAATGCAATATATACTCACCAGCAAAAACTGTTTCAGATAGTAACATGATGGTATCATCCATTCGTTTGAAATGCATAAATGAACTCATCAATAGTAACTTGCAAACGTGACAAATACTCATGAGGATGATGACAAAGTGCATGCAAACGAATGGGAAGACGAGATCTACACTTCGCTGTGAATTCATAATAATAAAACATAAATGATTTTGTAATGACTGAAAAAGATATAAAATCGAAGGTGTACGTATAACATTCACCAGATCACTCACCCGCATAGCGCCAATGAGCATCAAAAGTGTTAAGGGCATCAGTGTGATCAAGAATGGGGCCCATTGATGAAGATCATAATAAGGATTAGTAAAATAATGCCACAGCAATGGCGCACAGACCTATTGAACGCAACTTAGTTAATGAAGAATCAAACTTTTCTATGATTATGAAATAATTTGAGAAGGATAAAAGAGAATTGAAGAACAGGCAATGATGCTTTCTACATTTGGGATGACACAAGAACTGCTTCCATTTTTTCACGATACGAAAACACTTTCGGATCAATCCGAAGCAATAATATTTTTGTTCGAGATAAATGTTTGATTAAAGGTAATCGGGTTTTACTATATTGAATCAAATGAGATTATCATTCTTTCATCTTGCAATCATATCAGTACTGATTAGATTGAGTCAAATTTGAATAAATAATTCTCAATCAAACGTTCAATCGATGCGAATCCAATGGCACTTCGCAAGATCTGAAAATATTGGGGAACATTGCAGACAACTGTAATATATTTGGTGCCTGGGCAGTTCCATTGTTGAATGTAATTAGGGTTGGCTAGATCGAGACTTTCCACTATCATTGAATGTGATGAGCAAAAATAATTACATTAAACTCTGTTCCATTGTATTCAGAACATTTGTTGCTGTTCAGATCTACTTACGAGATGCAAAATCCCTATGAAAAATGCGCCCACCCTTAGTGAGCAACATCCACAAAACGAAGATGATCGCATCTGTGAAATTCGAATGGACATAAAACAAATTTGAACAAGTCGTGCATTGAAATTAATGATAAATGTTAGTTAATCAGTGAATAACAAACTTTGTCTGAATAATCCACTAGGTGACTGTAATATTAGTGTTGTGCTGTCGAATAAAGTCAAGAAACTGAAATACAAAACGTGGCATCAGTTAATTTACGCACTAACATTAATGCGCAGTGTGCTCACACACACGTATCCAGCTGTATTCGTATATCGCTATCACTCATGTTTTTCTAATCATGATGATGACGACGCACTCAGATTGAGACACTAGAATTCTTTTCAATTATACTAGGCTGAGGTATATTTAAACCATTCTTAAACTGAATTATCTTTCCAACTATTGAAATTTTGAATGTATTGAGATTATGATTTATGGTGCAGGCACGTGATTGCGAGATTAGAAAAATACACTGTAAACTTTATCATTTGAATACAAAATGTTAGTTATTGAATACATACAATGGAAATGACAAGATAATTAAAGGAAAAGATTCGTATTTTCTTAAATTCCATTCGATTGCTCTGACGTCTACAATTTTTTGAGCATTGAACTTTTCTATAAACTGACGAAACGATTAGAGAAAATATTTTATTTGATGGAACAATCTGTATAAAATGGAATACTATAACAACTGTTATCTTTAATGTAGTTACTTTAACGTTGATTCTGGATTTCCAAGTAGAAAACCTGAAGTCTGACATTTTTAATATTAATCGCAGCGCTTCACTAATTAATCGAAAAGTTAAGTTTTTAGTTTAAATTATTTCTATCTCTAGAGAAGATACCGTAGATTTAAGCGATTCAGATATTCACTTTAACATTTATGTTTGAAACATACATATTTGCAAACAACAGAGAAATAAATAATTATCTAAACTCTAGAGTATCTCTGTTTACAGAATTGCAGTATATTATCAGCAAAATAATTTCTTGATTCAACATTTTTATATGTTATACGTCTGACTTTTTTGCATTTTTCTCACATTGAATGATTACTTCACCGTTTGATTCTTTCTCCTTTGTTTCTTTCGGCGGGAAATCATTCAGAATACTTTGACCATTTGAAATTTGAGTTGACAATAAAATTTTGAATTTTTCAAGCAACAATTCTTGATAAAATGTGTACACTACGAGGAACGAATAATACATCAAAGCTGGAATGTAAGAAAAAAATGTATTTGTTCAGATCTGGAAACAATTGATTGAATAAAAATTTCAATATGCTTACAAAACCCCAAAAATTTGCCGAACATGAAGGTAGCCGCTTCTGTTGATCGACATATCAGTGTGAAATCTCGTATCAATCGACCAACGATATAATAAATCAATATTATGATGATCATGAAGTGCATACAAACGAAAGGAAAGACATTATCAACATTCCCCTGGAATCATCCAACAAACAAATATGAGTTTCTCCTTACGAAAATATGAAACCATTGTTCAAACTTTTTATTTCTTAGTATGATACATACACCTATGGTTCCGATAATCAACATTATTGTAAAGGTGACCAGCATGACGTAGAGTGACCACCAGTATTGACCCTCAGAATGAGGAACATCGAAATAATAACTTAGTAATGGTGGACATATCTGTAGGATGCAAACCGAAATATTAATAAAGTTATTCGTTGAGAGATTGTGGAAGATTTATGAGTTCTAGCAAAAAAATAGTGGCGCTATCTCTCAAAGAATTTTAAGACAACATTGAAACCGTTCAAATTCCTATTTTGATTTCATCTAATCTACTTCAATTCGATTAGGCCCAGTCAAAGCCGAATCATCAAATTTGGTGTTCGGGCAAGCTTGTTTGGATAAAATCTTGTTCGATCTCCTGAAATAAATCACCAATTTTCTTTTCGAACTTCAGATCTTGCAAGCAGTCTGGAGAATTCGAAGAAAATTAATTAAGATAAGAAACGGTACATCTGTCCAATTCCAATACTGCGCTTCATTACCGAAAGTAATCGTTCCTTATTCCGTATTTAATTTTATTGTAACAGTAGCCCACAGCTGTTTGGATTTACTTACGATATGAAGAATCGCGATGACCAATGTACCTGTCTTTAAAGAAAAATATCCACAAAGCGTAGAAGACTGCATCTAAAAAATTCCGGCCAATGTGAGAGGATGAATTGTTGACATATGCTCATGAATTTAATCAAAAAGATGTACAAACTTTCTTAATATGATCGGACCGAGTTACCAATGTTGATATGGCACCGTTGAACACTCACGACGAATCCAGAGAAACTGAACTAACGAACGTAGCTTCGATTAATTCACACACTGAACAGTTGGTGAACAGACGTACACGCGTTTAGTACTGTTGATATACAATACAACCATTGCAGAAATTCGAGAAACCTGACTATCAAAGTCTCCCCACTGCAAAACCATTATGAATCATTACACCAGCGACATTCCAAATTATTTTTCTTTATACTGACGTCAAACTTATTCCGATTTAACGTAAATCAAAATCGTAATGTGGTTATGGAAGTATTTGAAACATCTGATTGTATAAAAACAGCTTCCATTATATTGACGAATTGGACAAAAATTGTGACAGAGTTACATGCACTTGATTTACTTGTTTATCAAGAGCGAATAACTACACGAAACAACGAAAATATTTTTAGAGATTGTTGCGAGATCAAATACAAATAAATTGTTGACGAATAAATGTAAATCAAGTAGATCTTCCTGTTTATCGAGTTACATATACTGTTGATAAATTTCATTTTAAAATCGAGCAAATTATTTTTCATTTCAAAGTTTATTCTTACTGAAGAATAAATAATTTAGCGTAAAGTCAATTCGACCATGCTAATTTATTTGCTTTGTAGTTGGGGCTGCTGATTAGATGGTTGTGCGTCGACACAAATGTCACTTGCTGGAACTGCATATTTTTCTCGTAACAATTCGTCATAAAGAGTATTTATTACCACAAAGAAATAAATACTCAATGCTAGAACAACAAATTTAAAGTGTTTTTACCATCGAATCATTAGATGCTAAACCATAAAAAATAATTGGGTATTCACCGAGGACAATGCCTGTGAAGAAAACCACGAAAACAGAACCTAATTCACATTGATGTATGAATTCCGCTGGGATAATTATGACGATACTGGTGAAATATATACAAAGCGGTGGGAACAAGAATTCCAATTTCCTCTGCAACATTAATAACAAACATTTATGTATTTCCACAATCATGTTAGTTATTCTCAATTAACTTTTCACTATAAAGAAATACTCACATTTTTTGCTCCAATAATCACCGAAATACCAGATAGCAAACAAATAGTTGGTAGTAAATACATGTACCAAATGCTCAAGACATCTAATGCAACTTTAACATATAACAGTATCGCCAGTGTCTAAAAAAATATCATCAGCGTTATGATGAACCACATCGATTATATATTTATTTAAATAATCGTACATACGATATAGCAGATTCCTATGATAAATACTCCCGATCTTACGGAACCGAGCCAACAACATGAAGAAACACTCATCTAGAAAATTTAAGAAGAAATTATAACAGCCAATTGAAACATTGATGTTTGAAAGAAAAGAAACTGTTTGAATCAAATTTCTAACCTCTCAACAAACGTAACTAAAGGTATATAGGGACTCAATAGGCCATCAATGGCGTCCTATTTTCAATTCTGAAAAGTTCATTCACGCCTGCCCGTATGTATATGTAGCGATGACTCATCCCATATCATTTTTTATCGTAGTGTGAAGATCGAAATTTCGTTTTGTAACTATGCTAGAAGCTACATAAGATAATGACGCGCGTCGACCACTCTGTAAAAAAACGGTTCCAGTTGTAAATATACAATCCATGTAAGAATGGTAAAAGAAAAGAAGTAGTTTCCTGTTTCACGTTATCAATTGTCAATAAATATCAAATTATATGTTTGAAAGAACTACACTTTTTTTCCACTGTTCATAATAACATGGATCAATTTCCACTGGAATATATAATCTGAAGTCACATTTGTTGATGATATGAAGCTGATGACACCGAAACTATGATTGTGTAGGGTTGTTTTTAATAAAATATAACAAAATTACTATGAATGTGAATGTGTCGCGATTTTTATATCAATACAAACAAAAATTTATTAAACAAATAACAAATGAATGTAATGAATGATCGTGAGAAGAAAATATATTTAAATCATATATGTTTAAAAAAATAAGTGATAATACAAATTTATATGTGTTAATGCTGTTGCTGTTGTTGTTGCTCTTGTTGTTGGTTAGATAAATACACGTTATCAAAATCAACATTCGAAACTGCATATTTCTCACTTAACAATCCTTTGTAAAAAGTATTCATCAGTATGAAAAAATAGATAGTCAGTGCTAAAACAAAAAATTAAGTATGATTCTATTGTTCCTGGGTTGATGAAGACATCATGATATTTACCGAACATAATGCCTATAAAAGGAATGGCAATTACACGATCTGTTTCACCAGTGATTATTGCCGATCGAAGTTGGCGGATGAAGTCCATTGGAATAAATAGAACAATACTCGTGAAGTATAGAGACATCGCTGGGAAAACAAACTTCAAGTTCTTCTGTAAAATTCATGAGAATCAAAAGTGCGTTTTCAATTGATAATCAGTATTCAATGCATTAATATATTGGAATATACTTCAAATGGAAGGAATCACAAATGTCAATATTGTAATCTTCATGGGATTCTTGTAGCTTTTTTTTTGTGCGAGTTTTATAGTAAACTAACTTTGGTTCATTTTCAATTTTCCTAAAGAAGAATACTCACTTTTTCTGCTCCAATAATCAATAGAATTCCTGAGACAATATAGACGATTGGAAGCAAGTGCACATAGTGATCAAAATGCGGATCAAGTTTCACTCGAAGATACATCAGCATCGCTAATATCTGTCAAAGTATTGTCAATATCAAGACTTTCACAGGTTATCCATATTTTTGTTACTGTCATGTTATCGAAAGTTTACATACTATATTGTAGAAGCCTATAATGGATATGCCAATCTTCTTGGGACAAATATCACGAATTGAAGTACCAGCCATCTGAAATATTCAGAAGAGTAGCAAACAATGAAATAATAAATGCTAGACATGATTTTCTATCAACAATGAATCATCAGGTATTGATTTATTCATTAAGTATAGAGATTTTTAAAAAAGATATGATCTATTTTGCGAATTAGCAAATTTTATACCTTGTAAACGTGGTAGATGTCTACGGATCCAATGGCTTAGCGATGACGTCCTATGTTAATCTGAAAACGTCCGCCATCACACTTACCAGAGTATATACAGTGATGACATACTATATTATTTCCCATGGCGGCGTGAAGACCAAAATTCTGTTTCATGAGTATACTAATAGCTAAGTGAGATAACGACGAGTGTCGATTTTGGAGGGAATTGTAAGCTCAACTATCCGAGGCGAACGTGCGTCACAATGACTCATTCATCTATTGATCAATATGCCACATGAAAAGTAAGTTTGCACTAAAGATAAAATAAATGTGTTTGCGTATTTTATGTATGTCATCACAATTAATTATAGTCGAGTCTATCCGAATTCGTCAATTACGATGTCTCAAACTGATAAAATTTCTCCAAATTTCAACGGTTGATTTAAAGTGCAAGAACACATCAGATATTGTAGTACCCTATAAACACCCTACAGAAGCCAAAAGTTGGAGATGGTCCATTAGTTTATAATTGTAATATAAGTTTAAAAATAAATAGGTGAATATATTTCTGTGTCTTATAACAGATAATTTGATATGAATACAAAATTTACATAATGCAATTTCACATTTCCGAATAATGTTGCGTAAATAGAAACAATAAAACAAAAATGCAAATGGGTATGAGCTGGTACATATTTGTTGTTTATGTATAACAAAAAGATATAAGGTGACATATTCACAATTCGTAGTAAAAATTTTTCCCCTGGATTAGCTCCAGCATCGTCTAAAATATTCAAAAATGTTATATTTATCACTATTCACTCTTAGTCCAACTGCATTCATCCCTCATAACAATCGATCTATGATACATATTAAGACATATAATAAAGTCAACTTAAATATAGTCTATTATATTCTTTGGAATGAAAAATTATCGCAATATTTCCATCAGATAATTTATACGTGTTGACTATATGGGATACTCCATCCGATTGGGTTGTCGTCATTGTCAATTTTTGGGAATATATATTTTTCACGTAATAATTCTTCATAAAATGAATAGATCACCAGGAAGAAGTAAATACTAAATGCTGAAACCACAAATAAATATCAACACATTTTTCAATTATCATTGGATCAATCATTAAAGTCAGAGTGATATTTACCTAGAAGAATGCCTATCCCAACGGTCATGATAATTGCCGTTAATTCAGCGGTAACTACCGCAGTCGATAATTGTTGAAAGAATTGTATCGGAATAAGCAGTACGATACTCGTAAAATATAAACAAAGCGATGGGAATATAAACCTCAACACTTTCTGCAACATTGGGAAAAACAATAATTAAAAGTTTAAAAATGCCGAATTTGATATTCTATGGCATGCCATTGAAAATATACCATGAAGAGTATAAAAAAATTAATAGAACAGTGTCAATCACAAGAAAGTCAAAAAGTATTGCTTCATATTCATCAAAGACATTTTTTGTATTATTATTTAATGAAAAAAAATGCTCACGTTTTTCACTCCATGCACTAGTAAAATTCCAGACACTAAAAAAACTGTTGGAGTTAAGTGCATGTACCAAACACCAGATGGATCAAGTTGTACTTTGATGTATAGCACTAGTGCAATTATCTGTCGAAATGTTATTAACGTTATGAGAGGCAAATGCAGTCTTCATTAACAGTTACACGTGAATATTTCATATACCATACTGAAAACTCCTATACCGAATACACTTGTTTGCTCAGAGCAACATCCTCTACAGAGAGAATAGCTCATCTGAAAAAACAACAACAAACGTCAAGCATTGAACTTATAAACACTGATTACGACCTGACAATGAACTTGAGTAATTCATTTTAAAATGCACATATATTGAGGGACATGAATTCCCAGGAATTGTATTAAATATCATCGACACTTATTAATTTATAATTTATCAGAGAATTGAAAAGATTTTTATATTGTATTATAATATGTAAGTTAGACGATCTGCTGTATAAAATCAGTAATTTAATACAAAGATCACACCTTCTACCAGAAGTAACTGGGCGTTCTTTGGAAACTTGATTGCTCGTCTCTGACTTTCTTCTGAAACAATAAACGTTCATGTCTTTCAACGTACTCCTGGAGACAACACACTTAATGATATCATGTGACAAAATCGGTGTCTAAAATTAGTTTCCCAGATAAATTATTCGAAAGCTAGATAACATAGCGAGTATCGATACTGAAGCTATAGGACAGAACGATTTAAGACAAGCGTCTCATACGACACACTGATCCACCAATGTAATTAGTCGTTGATCGAGTAGGTAACTTCAATGGAATGTATTTAATAGGAGAAAAAAAAACACTAAATAGAATCGTTTCCAAATTAGATCTAGCCAATACAAATCATTTATGACTTGGGCCACATAGTGCTATGTTAATAATAGGATTTGTCCTGATTATTATGAATTTGCTTAGATCCAATCAAATTGAAATGAATTCATACCAAGCTGACATTCAATTGAATTCAATTGGCTGCAATCGTTTTCAGATCTCATCAAGTGAATAATCATGTTTTGTTTCCATACTTAATTCAATTTATTGAGGAAGTCATTGGGGAATGCTTTACTTTTGTTGATTCACACACAAAAACATGACATCAACTTCTTTATTTCAGCCCAAGAGTTTCGTATTATACATTATAATATGAATAACATATAAAATAGCTGCTATGAAAATGTTAGACCGTTCATTCTTCAGAAATTCAATATATTAATTGAAATGATAAGAAACTTATACTTGTTTGTGAGCAAAATACTTCATAATTGTAGTTTATGCAGGATAATAAGTAGCTACGTTGGGCGTATACTGGTTGCAGCAATCATCTCTTTTTCTAGTTGCATATTGTTCCCGCAACAATTCATAATAATAGTTGTTTATCACATAGAAAAAGTAAACCATCAATGCTGAAAAAACAAATTTTGTAGGTTATTATTTCCAAATTAATAGAGAAGGATCAATTGATTACAACGTGGTTTTTACCAGATAATAATGATGCAACGACGTAAAAAGTAAAGGGATACCATCTATACATGTCAATGCTAACCTCAGTAGGAAACCTATAAATATTCCCCTACTAGAATACTTTTTTTAATTAAGAAACGATCAAAACGATTCTACATCAAACGATTGTCTCATCAGTCGATAATTCCTAATGATCGTTCGAAAAATTATTCTATTGATTAACAAGAAGATATTATTTCTATTTTTCTATCTTGAAATTCAAACTTTCGTCAACATTGATCGATGCAATGCTCAATTTGCGCACTCCAACCACCGCCAGGATGCCGAACATTGTAACAAGGACTGCCCTGAACGGCCCGAGCAAATCATGTGGATGTCCTGTTGCCATGGCGATTAATACAAACAGTCCAAGAATCTGTCGGGATAACATCAATATTATGAACCATCAACTCAATATTGCAATCATCATTGTGCTGTACTGTAAATATTTTACATACAATATCCAAGATCCCAAACGTCACTACACATATATTCGAGGGACAACATCCACAACACAACCGACCCATCTGGAAAATTGAAACAAAATTATTTAGACATATCTTTTAATAATAAACAATATGAATAATGAGTTGGTGAAGGTTATGTACAATTTCTAGATGTAAATGAGACAAATTCGGGACAAATTAGACAGTAATATTTTGGTAAATAATAAATAAATATATTACAGCAACGCGATTTAAAAATTCTGTACCTTGTGGTCAAATTAACAGTAGAACTTCGAAAATTCGATGCTTCGACGTAGACGCTTTTCACTGATCTAAGCGAATTCAAGCTATAATAGTTTTCTCCAACTTCTATCACGTCATCCGACATATTTGTACAGTCATACAAAGCGCAGTCATATCTGAAAGCACATGAGTGTCTAAATTCGATTTTGTAGAAGAATTTTTTGGAAACCAGATAATATAATCATGAATCAAAGTATTGATATTACAAGTTGGAGATTTGGAACGCATTTAACCATATTAGATATCACTTCCTGGTTTTTTCATTGATCATTAGGTACGGAGTGTTATTAATGATGAATAAAATAAAATATGAAATAATCACTATAAATTTTCTTCAATATATATTTTTAAACATTGGAGATGAAGTTGATGATGAAAAAAATTATCTACACATCACAGTCTTTTTTATAGGAATCGAATGTGAATTTGTATGAATGAAGATAAAATTGAATTGGAATGAATGAGCAGTTGTTGGAAAAGTCAATTCGTGCTATTCAAGCGGTAGATTTGGTGCCACTAATTCAGCATCTGTATTTATGAGTGCAACTGTGTATTCTTTACGTAATAAATCCACGTAAAAAGTGTTCACCACCATGAACAAATAAATTTGTATTGCTGGAACAAAATATATTCCACATTATTGTTTCAAAATCGTTTTGTGTGCAAACTGTCGATTATAATATCAAATTTTACCAAGTATTATGATTGCCGCAATGGCGATGAGAATGTAAATCGCTATTCCCATATTTGCAAGTGCTGCATGTCGTATTTCGCGTAAGAAAATGTCTGGAATGAGCAACACCATGTTGACAAAATATAAACAAACTGAGGGAAAAATAAAATGTGACTTCCTCTGCAACATTAATATCAAATAATTAATTTATTTTCTTATAATTTCAATTGGACTAATCTACTTCTATTATTCAATGCGCTGGGTTTTCAGAGGGGGAAAAAAAAAGATTTGTTTAACGTGGGGCAATTGCAATTGTTATTTATGAAGATTTAAAAATATTACAAAATTACCAAATTCATTTACATCAATTCACTTATATAATAATACTCACTTTCTTCGCTCCGAGAAGTAGCATAATTCCAAAAACGAAACAAACCACCGCATGCACAGGCATAAACACCCGGCCATTAAACTTTGTAATTAATGTGCCAAGAAATAGGAATAAACCAGAAACCTGTCAGAATATTAAACAGGTTATAAAACCTTCATTTACTATGACAATATTTATTATGCATACAATGTTTACGATCCCCAAAATCACAATTCCTGATTTCAGAGAGCAACATCCACAACACGAAGTGATCTTCATCTAGAAATTTTTGAAAAAACTCACAACAGATTAATTAAAATTGGTCTCAGATAGATATCAATTATTTATCGAATAATACACAGAACAAATTTTCTGAGATCAGATGTTGTTGAATGCAACAAGAAGTTAATCTGCCTTGATGATAATCACCTATATTCACACCACTCATCAATACACCATAGATACACCCATACGTTCAAGGTGAATGACTATGTCCTGCATATATTAATGATGATCGTTTTTTAGTTTTGGTTATAGTAATTTACTTCATATGTCTTACATAATTGTTAGGATTAAATGAGCTCCTTTCTTTGTACATTCTTATGATAAAAAAAATTATAAACACGTATTGTACGGAGCAATATATTTATCATGGATAGATTTATTCATATTTCGTTAATATTGAATGTTTAATCAGTTTTAGAGAAAAAAATAACAGTTCTCAGGCTATTTTGGCGGCGCGGTAGTCACGAGAATGCTTCGCGATGTACTTGGCGTTTTAAGCACATGACTACCAATTTTTTGATCTGAATATTTTTCCTTTATTAAAATTTTGTAGAAAGTTTTCAACACTAAAAAAGAATAAAAATCCAGCACTGAAACAAAAATTTTAATACATCATTAGTGGAGAAAAAAATCGTTGGTAAAATTATGAGATACTGGAGAAAATTTACCAAAGAAAATAATGTAATACAGAATCCAAATCAAGTGGAAATAAAATGAATCATCATCTTTATCACAAAGAGTATCCTGAATTTCATCTATAACATTGCAAGGGTGACTCAAGACGATACCGCAGAAAGTAACAGAAAGTAATGGAAAAATTAATTTCATCTTTCTCTGTAATATTGATAATAAATAATTGTTAAATTTCTATGGAATACTACTCAAGTTGGATACAGAATAAATACTCACTGTTTGCGCTCCTATAATCACCAGAATTCCAACTGCCAAATATAGAATTGGATCTAAAAATAATGACAAGTCACTGGACCGTTCTTGTACTATAATAATAAGAGGAGCGCCCATGCCAATTGCCTATTGAAATATGAAGAGTATTTTAAATCAGTCAGGTCAATTTAATTCAGGAAGTTATGATCAGGTTCAACCTGTACTTCTATTAAGTAAAATTGCATCGCTTTCATTTCACCATTGTTATTTCACTCACTATATTATGTAGTCCTATAATTGTCACGCCCGTTTTTGTCGCACATCGTTCAATAATTGGAGATAGCTTCATCTAAAATGAAACAAAATCGCTATGAAGCGATTGACACTCATGTGAACACAATTCATTTTGAAGCAATCGATTTTAGAATATATATAGAATGCAGTGTAAATAATTTTCATGATTTGAAAATTGAATATAGATAATGTATGAAATTTTGAAGGAAGATTGATGAAATTTAATTCCAATTCAAGTGTCGACATTGTACCATTTAATTGTCACCGAGCAAATTCTGAATTACCCGTGAGTGTATTAAAAAATAATCGATATCCACACTGTTACAATACAATTTTAAAACCAAAAATTTAAGGAATAAATGAAGCACAACAATTAATATAATCAATCTCATACCTTTCAGCAGTTAACCGAGGTTGCTTGAATATTTGACGATCCAACAATGACACTCTACTTAGGTATATGAAGAAGTAATTCCACGTGGCTCGGGGCTAATCGATCGATATTATGTTAGGTAGTGGATATACAGCCGCATTCAGATGTAAAAATTGCATGAATTATTGTAAAAATCAATTCTATGTAACTTGAAGTAATGTAATATGAAGTAATACTTCATGACGTTGATGATGCCTATGAATATTATATGAATGAAATCCAAATCAGAATTGAATTGCCCATATTTCTGTGATGATTATTGCAAGACGATATTGAATCGCAAATTTATAATCTAACTTACGGTTCTACAGACAAAATTGTACTTCATTATTTTTCTAGAATTTATTGATCTTTCATAAAAATGCGATAAGAAATTTATACGTACCATATGGTATGAGCACAGCATTACAATGGATATAAAAAATGTGAAACAAATTGAGAAAAAAATCTAATTTCACCACACAATATAAAGAAAATGAATGAATAAAATTATCGTTTTTGTGTACATAAATAAAAATTCATGAATATATCATGAAATATTTCTCTAATGATGAATACGTTTCAGTTTATAATTGATTGAGTTGTTCAGATTAACGAAATTATATGTGCTGCTGCATTTGTTCATTCGTGTAAAAAATTTCGAGATAATTATCAATTTTAGCAACTGCATATTTTTCACATAGCAATTCTTTGTAGAAACTCCTGATGACTATGAAACAATACCCAACAATCGCTGAAACAAAAAATTATGTGCAATGTCCTCATGGAATTTGGATTATCGTGCAATACTTACCAAAGCAGATGCTAATAATGAACAAAATGATAAAATACATCCATATTGGAACACCCGCTGCTATAGCCAACAGAATAAGATATAGGAGAGTCGTTGGAAGCACAATGATGATGTAGGAAAAGTATGCACAAACTGCTGGGAAAACAAATTGTACTTTTCTCTGCAACAATTGTTTATAAAGAATATTAATCTGTGTGATTTGGTTATTTCGGAATTGCCCTATCATCAATACAATATTAAAATGCTATTTGTATTATGAATGATAAATTATTATTTCCACATAATGTCCAATTAATATCCAGTACAGACATGGCCAATGACAGCCTTTCCGACTTGGATAATCGTTGTCTATATCTAAACTTATGTAAGTAACAAATCAATGGAATACTCACTTCTTGAGTTCCTATAATCAAGAGAATGTTGCAGACCATCTGAGCGACTGGGCACACAATTAGAGGCAGAGCATCTGACAATGTAACACTTATCGAAATTATTGAAACGATAGAGGATATCTGTGAAAATTTATAAACGTTTTGAGTAATACAATTCATGTAGCTTCCATTACTGTAACGGTTTTTCTTTTCTTTTGCATACTATAGCGAGAATTCCAATAACAAATACGCCCGTTTTGACGGAGTAGAGTCCACAACACGAAGAAACATACATCTAAGGAAAAGTAAAAATAAAAAAAAATTCAGCACAAAATTATACCTCAGTGTTCCATAATAACCAAACAGTAGGAATAGTGAAGACTTCTGATTATTTAGATAAGCAGCTGAGTTTCTACAGTAAACAAAGAATTATTGAATGATTGGATCACGTACCTTTAAGAAAAGAATGTAGATCTTTTCCGGAAAACTTAATTGTTCAACAATGGCCTTCTATTTAACTCTGAAGACGTTCAACCTACTTCACACTCAATCAATTTAACATCATTGTCGACAATATGTATATCGACGTGACTTTACTCATTGAACCTGATCAAACTCTGCGTCGGAATTTCATTTAATAGGTATATTATCTTGAAGGCTAGATTAAACGTTAATGAGTTTCGAAACGGAATCTACCTGGGAGTGGAACCATTAACACATTCTAGTTCCATATCGATTTACTTGTTCATCTACTGCTCAATGGATAAATCCTGAAGAAAATATTTCCACTGCAGAAAATTATCTATCAAAATCGACGAGTCGATTTTTCAGTGGGAATCGTCACAAGGTATTGAGGTTTCAGTTGCTACAACTAAGTAGTTGGATATCACCTTGTTTGTTTCGGCCTGATTATCAGATGAAGACACAAAAAATTGTTTCAGTTTATTACCAATTATTTTACTGACATCTGCAAATGTTTGACTTCCATTCAATTTTATGCATCGATTATCATTTCCATTGAAAGCGATGTATATTAATTTAAAAATAATTAATATTGTCCGTAATTGTATGATTGTTGTTTTTAGTTTTTATAGCACCGTTTTGAAAATTGAATGTGACATGTTGGATTAATATTGATATTCAGAATGTAACAATGAATACAAATATCTATGAACGACAATGGATTTGGAAAATAACAAATAAATGACAGGGAAGTTATTAAGACCATGTGAAAAATTATATTCAGACGTGAGAAGAATTCAACATAGCAAATTTATAGATAATGATATTGATGTTCATTCCACTGATGTGCATTGACATTTTCAGTTTTTAGAGCTGTATATTGTTCACGTAATAATTCTTCATATAAAGTGCTCACAACCATATAAGCATGTGCAATTATTGCTGAAACAAACAATTAATATTGGAATATTATTACTAAATCATTATCAAACGAATCATTCCATAGTGTAATATTTACCAGCAATGACACCCACAATGAGAATGAGAATCAAGATTTCTGATGATTGAAAATTTTCGATCATGGCGTCCTGAAGACTCTCTATCAAAATTTTTGGCACACTATAGATGACACATGTGAAGTATAAACAAAGGGATGGGAATACGAAGTTCGATTTTCTCTGCAACGAAAAGCAAAAATTATTTTTTCTTAATAAGTAAAATCGGATTTCGTTAAATGATTAAAGATTGACTTCTATGAGCTCCAGGAAAATGATAAAATTACTGACACTTTGAGTTTCATGTCAATCATTTTAAATATCTCAAATGAAAATGAAGTATATTTTGTTGTTATAGACAAATGCTGTTGTTGGATGACTATTTGAGGATGATTAATTAATGCAACTGAATATCACCAAATCCATTGGTATATTTTTTAATGATAGTATCAAATATTTACTTTTTGCTCTCCAATAATCAGCAGAATACCAATCACAAGATAAGTCATCGCGTGTAATGGCATTGACCAATCATAATCGTTTACTAACAGTTTGCTCATCGGCAAAATTGTACCTATTACCTGTGAAGTCATTATCAACTCTTTATTAACACGTTGCACCGCTTTCATTTTCAATATATTATATTCTTTTTTTTACATACGATACTTTGACCTGCTATGATCCGTATGCCCGATTTCAAAGAAAGGCAGCCACAACATGATTTCACTTTAATCTGGAAGATATTGAAATAAATGAAGAATTAGTTAATGAATTCTTTTCTTGAACTGACACAAACAATGATTTATCAATCGCATTTTCGAATAAATGATGAAGGAAAAAATTACGTGGAACTATTTTGAGTATTATCAGGAAATTCTAACTTGATTTTCGAGTCATAATCAACAAATTAATATAGTTCATACCATTGTCAAAAGATCACTGAAGTTCTTGGCGAATCCGGTAGTTTAATGTTGAAGTTTTTTTATGTTATGAAGAACATGTTCAACGTGGCTCATAGTTGATCGATAGCTGTCACGTCAGCCAGGGTATATATAAGAACTGTATTTATATTCATAATTTGACATGCAGCGTATTGCTGTCTTGATGATTACTACCATAAATTTAGTTTTAACTTCTTATAATGATGATATTGATACAGCAATGACAAGTGGTAAATCTTGAATAATAATTGAATCTCGATGTTAATATATTAACAATTTATTATTCAAGTGGGACACGGAACGAAGTTCAAGACGATTCGCAACATAACAGTCAAGTTCATTTCACTAGGCTGTACAACAGTTGTACATAACAGAATATGAATTGTTAACGTGGTCGATGCTATTGACATTTAGGTTGTGTGTAGTTTTTCTTCAGAGTCGCGTACTAAAGATTTATATATATCACTTGATACAGTACAATGTAAATAGATCTCTTCTTGATCATTTCTTTGATTTGAGGAAGAAGAACTTTATGTCAAATTACTTCATGTCATATAATAAAAAAAAAAACAAATAGATGACCAGCTTCACCATTTGTGTGGTCATAGAGGATAAATGCAAATAACGATAATAAAATAATGTATTTAGAGATTGTATTATCAATCGAATATCAACATTAGTGATTATAAATTGATGGTTGAAATGAATCATTTGAATAACAGAAATTTATTCTTCTTGGTGAGGTGGTTTTGCTGTGAACTGCACAACGACATCTTGGTCCGTCTTTACAACCAACCTTTTTTCATTTATCAATTCCTCGTAAAATGTTCTCACGACAATGAAAAAATAAGTCATCAACCCTGAAAGAACGAGTGAGTACGGTAAGAATTCTCAATGAGTACTGGACAGAATTAGAGAAGAAAAGCTTAATAATTACCAAAACTGAGACCTATCATGAAGAAAGCCCCGACGTAATACCATGCAGATTGTCGAGTAATTACACCAATTTCAATGTAGAGCACTGAGATCATTGGAAGAGTCAGGACCAAGTCCGTGAAAAATATGCAAAGCATTGGGAAAATGTACATTAGTTTTCTCTGCAACATAATTATAAACAACAATATTTAATTTTTTCCAATATGGATGGCATTCACATCGTCCTGTAAGACAATATTTTATTTCACATTTTATGTCATTATTTTTTAATATTAGTTTAGGAAATCATACTCACAACTTGCGTCCCGATAATCATTTGAATGCCATACACAAGATGAACGATTGGTACTGCGTACATTGCCAAGAAGCTTACTGATTTAATAGCCCATAGAATAATAGTGATTACACTTGATATCTGTCAAACAATATTCAATATTATATAAGTCATGCAAGACATATTATTAGAATTAATGTTACAAAGTATAAATATATTTTACTTACAACTGATAATACTCCTATGATTATTACACCAATCTTCACAGAGCAACATCCGCAACATGATGATACACGCATCTAAAAATTTTTGAACAAATTGGGATAAATTAACCCCAACATCGATACAGTGACCAATAAAAATAAAACAAAAATTATATTTATATTATAGGGAATCTAGAGAAAATTGTCATCTGTAATTTAATGTGCAATATTGAAATGTTAACTGAAAAAACCTTTTTTTCTGGAACCACTGAAAACATTTTTGGTAATGAAGGACAGGGACCCTTAATTTCTTGATCATCAGCCGGTGTTGATATTTGTTTTGTCATTCTGTTGAAATCAGAATTCATTTTTCAAATCGCACAGAGAATACTCATAAACCTAATCAATCGCAACACATCACTCTCAAACTTCAATTAATATTTCTTTTCATATTATTATTTATTTAACAAATTTGTTGTGATGTAAAACTATTTTTTGACTTCACCTTCTAAATATTTTTGTTTTATTTCAAACCTGAAAGTAGAGTTTGCTCAAGCTCTCCAAGGACTGTTCGATAATGACGATCTGAAACTAAAGTTAAATGTAAAACTGTTAGAATATAATTATAACGTATAGAAATATATGGAACGTCGCGGATGTATTTCTCATTGTGGTTTATTGAGTCGCGGAAAATGTGGTACATTTTCCTACATGGAAAAGCATTCCAGTTCTTGTTGGGTACTTTCCTGGAATCGTTTTACCAGAGTTTAATAGGTACACTTGTTAGAAGAAACAAAAAATATTATCTTCTTCTCATCATTATATGAATTTATTCATTCCAAATTTGGCCACTTAATAATAATATGTGGAACGATAATTTGATGCAGAATTTGATAGCATTTCGCAATGGAGTTCAACACACGAAAGAAATATAATGAAAAATGCGGTTTATTCCTCATTTGCATGTTGGAACATTATCCTCTTTTGCATTTCAACAAAACAATTGATTCGAGCGCGTCTGATATTTAGAAGGGATGTCAAGTTAACCCGGAAAATGCTCACATTGAAAAGATTGAAGATTTAGTAGGGGCTGTATAGGAAAGGAATTCCAAATATCAAAAATCAGTAGACCGCAGAAACGATGTCATTACCGTGTTATTAATTTATGGTGCATTTATTGATATCGAATAATTAACTGCTAGGTGGGATAAAATTCTAGATATATTTCTACAGAATTTCATTCCAATTCGCAATAAAGTTAAACTGCAATGGAATATAACAATATCAAATAAGCAAAAATGTTAATTATACATCTGAGCCTGTAATAGCGTCAATACCATTATATTATTTTTTTCCATTAGAACGCATCAAAAATATGTTTATGATATTATAACAAAGTTTTCTTATCAGTTGATGTCGTAAAGGGTAATAGACTCCAAGTTTACGTTCAATACAATGTTTGGTAAAGTGAAGATGAAAATAAAACATATGTTGGAAATCTCGTACTGTTTGTATCTTTTATCTTCCGTCATATGACAGGCAAATATGTTTAATGGAATGTATCCAAAAATATTGATCGAATATGGCATATGTAGAACCATTGAGAAATCTCAGCATGTAAAAAATACTCTCTAAATTGGCGATACGTCACAATTTGAAAAATCAATTAAAAGAATAAATGCGCTGCCATTGAAATATTTGAACAATATATTTTCATGCTGGATGAAAACTCGGTTTATTTCCCAAATGCACGTTGAAATCCCCATCCACTATTGCAGCTGCTGCTTCTTCACGTAACAATTCGTTGTAGAAGGTATTCACCACCAAATAAAAATAAGCAGTCAATGCTGAAACAACAAATTACGTACGTTTAATTTTTGGAATCATTACTGGATCAAGTTAGATTTATAGTTCGATACTTACCAGCGCCAACGCCCCAACCAATAAGGGTTACAATATAATACACTGCTGGTAGTCCATTAATCACACCTTGTTCAATGGAGTGTACCACAATAACTGGAATACCCAAGATCATACTCACGAACAATATACATTGCATTGGATGAACAAACTTTGATTTTCTCTGCAACATTTATAAAGAAATAATATTTATTTATTAGCGAAGTAATTGCATGATGACTCATCATTGATGAGATACATAAAATACTCACATCTTGAACTCCAAAAATCAGTAAACCACCACACAAAAGATAAACAAATTGTGGTACAAAAAAAAAGGCAGGACGTACGGCATTCACAGCCATGCACACTATCGTGATCACACTGGATACCTATTAAATTATTATCAATCTTATGAATTATACAGGGAATATATATTTTTCATCATTATCACTTTATATATAATGTACATACGACACATAAAACCCCAAAAATCAAAGCTCCCCTTGAAACGGAGGCACATCCACAACACGATGATACCCGCATCTGCATAGAAATAAAAAAAGAAAAATTTAGCAAATTAGGAGATAATTATTTCACATTACCCAATATGATTATAATACGAATTGACAACGTAATTAAAAAACAGGTCTTCAATGCGGGATTTTATAAATAATTTCAACTCTAAGATCTTGCAGAAAAAAAACTGGTAACTGCGTAGGGCGAAGTTGATCTTTATGCGATAGAAATAGATATCGACGCGCGCCCAGTGATGACCTTGTAACATCTGATACTACTAAATAGAATTTCATATAGAAATTCACATTGCAATTATCACGATAATATTCATTATTATTGTTATGAAATTCTACGCTCTTTAAATTTTCCCGCGTTCGGGGGTTTCCGTTGGGAAAAACCCAAGGGTAGTTCCGTCCGCCCTTGTCCCTGAACATGATAGAGAAGTCAGAGTTGGTTATCCTCTTCTAACATCCCATTACCAATGAAACTTAATGAATGCTCACTATTTTTTACTCAACACGTCTGTAACAAAGAATGTAGATGATCAGTACTGTCTATTTCCTTCCTGAACCCTCATCTACATGCGCTGTTGAACATCGCGTGTCTCAATAACAATTTGAGTCGCATACAACGCCTACACGTGGCACGCCAGCATTTCACAATAAAAACAGTCGTAGTTTTTGACGAAAAATTTCAGAGAAATTGTTCACTCATCATCAACACACACAACAATATGTAATAACAAATACGCGAATAAATAAATATTTATGAGTGTTAATACTCAACGAATAATTCCCACTTGAAAACTATAATGAAATTAGTATAGATTTTACCTTTCTAACGAAGATCGCTGTGATGCTATAGAAATTCGATGGTTAAACACAGACGTTCTGTTTCATACTGAAGATAAATTTTGAGACCGGCTCATGGGTACTCGAACGCCATCACGTATCGGCGTATGGTGTATTTTTAAATATGACGTAAGACTTCGTAGAAGTCATAAGTATGTTTATAAACAGTGGATTTTTTTTTATTTGGGTAGATTATTCGGGCCGCCGGTTAAGATAAGTTTATTATATTCGAGTTTTAATACCAGCAAAATGCGTAACACGAAATTGTAATGATTTGAAGCGACTGAAAAAAAAAAATTTGTTTCTCTCCACGAATATTTTGTGCTCTTCCGGATGTTATTATTGTTCCCTCTATTCTAGACACTCAGACAGGAAGGCGCCGAGTTCTACATTTAATAGAATTCGTTGGTATCAGAAAAAAAAAATTCCAATATTATAATCGAATAAAAACAAACAGAGCCAACATATTTCAACTGGAAACAAAAAACGAAATAAAATATTTCACTCGAATATGTTATACACCATGTTAAGGTAGTAGTCCGGTGTGATGGGTCAAAAAAATCGATTTTTTTTTTTACATTTTTCGGAAGAACCACATTTTAAAAATATGCTCTCAAATTTTCAGACCGAAATTTAGAATATTTCCAAAGTTATAGGCAACACAAGAGAGCGCTCCGTAGAGTGTATGAAAGTGTGTTGACACGCCAGCGGCAGCTGCTCTGACCGTTCCCTCTTTTATTGTCCTTCCAACCTTTATTATTTAAAGATACCCAGGTATACATATTTAAGCTAACCTTTTCAATTGACAAAGACGAAATATAAGAATTTTGTTTAATGACGATTTTGAGGAAACAGGAGGATTGCTGTATGCACCGGGCATACCTGATTAAATAATGTAAGTATTATTTGTTGCCAAAACTTTAAACGCGTTTTTCTCGAAACCATGTTTTTGAAATTTCGGGGAAGCACTGACTCAAAACT
>JAPYZF010000447.1:0-59659 GCA_030523045.1 Meteorus cinctellus | reverse complement strand
AAAATGACCGAGCAAATTATCAGAAGCGCGCTCAAGCCCCGACTGATGCTTAAGATGCAGCTGCAGAAGGAGCCCATGATCGAGGAGACGCGGAAAATGTGACGGAAAAATATACAATCGAAACAAAGCACCGCTTTATGTTTATTTTTTTAATTTACTTTAATTAATACTTTAACAAACATAATATTACTTTAATTAATCTATTATATTACTTCAATAAACATATTATATTTTGTGAAATAATTATTTCCATCCTATTCACAATAATAATAGTCGTCATATTATGAACGAGAGTAGACAGTAGCCACGACTGGTACAATCTGGATATTTTCTGGTTTTATACCAAAGTTATACGAAATACATCCGGCAATAATTAAGCAACATTTTTTAGTATTATACTGAATCGATGCTCAAATTACCTGATATTAGTAGTACGATTTTGGTATAAATCCGGCATTTATTCAGTATGATTACGGTATTATTCAATCTGGGCACCCCATGTAGTATTTTTTCAGTATTAATTTGGTATAAAAAGTGAAAAATTATACCGTATAGTTTTGGTATTATTTTGGTACAACCGGATCCGCTAGGGGAAGTTCGTCGTTATGTGTGATCTAATGAGACGATTTTTATTCGCGAGCATATGATGATTTTGATAGTGGTTCTTGTTGAAGACTAAAGCTAAACTTGCAACGTTCGAGGAAAAATTGAATGAAGGCAAAGCCAGTATATAATAAATCTTCCATTATTAATTCATTGACTAAAGACTGTTGTGCAGAGCATTCATATTGATCTATAACTCTGCATGTTCTGATTCATAAATTGCAAACGACTAGACACAGTGAATCGATTACCACCGTTGGCACCGGCTCCGAAATCTTCCCATTTCTTACAACTTCTATAAGACTGCCGAAAAGTAGGATGAGAATACATTTTATATATGAGGTGGAAAAAATGAGACTGAGTGTTGACACATCCTATTCTGCTGTGCATTACTTTATTATAGTTCAAGAAAGCATTCAATTGTGGAATCATTATAAGTGGTTTGATATGGACTTATCGAGTTTATTGGTTCGAACAACACGAAACTGCGGTAGCAAGGCCTGCATGTACTGCATCAGAAGATTACACAGCATGCAAACGATAGCGACATAAGTCCCGACAGTCTAATTCCAGAAAGTAAGAAATTAACGAATGGAATATATGTGTTGCCGTTGTAGCTGATATTTTCGATGAATTTTGAGTTGAATAAAATACATCAATAACAATAACAATCGTATTGTTATTGCATATATTCTCAAAATGCGTGTATGAGTGAAATGAAAAAACAAGTAGGATTATACTTACTCGTTGGCTCACGAGTAGGGTGGCGATATGTGATAGTGGATATTTTTTGGTGGTACTTGATTGGCGAATCGCTTCTTCATATTTGATACCAATAGGTATCACATTAATAACTTCCCGATGCTACTTGCTATTTTCGGTCGTCGAGTCCCGCAGAAATTTCAATTTTCTCGTTTAAATTCCATTACCAGATATGTTTAATGGAAAAATTAAAAAACTACTCGACCAAATCGAACCAAAATATAATCAGCACTAAATTGTGTCAAGCCCTATCTGTTACGTCATAGACTATTCAAATCGCGCTATTACGTCGGGCGTAATCGTACGGCATAAATTTGCGCCACACACACACACACACACGCGCGCACACACACACTGAAAATTTACAGGTTATGCGTCGAGATCTGTTAAAAATCGATTTTCCATTTTCGGGGACAATACAAAAACTTCCTACAGGGAAGTTAAAAAGAATAGAACAAAGACTATCATGTACTGTTTAATTCAAAATGCCATTGCAATTTGATGATTCGCAATAATATACGTAAATTCGAATAAAAACAGCGGTCGATTCATTATTCTCAAAAATAGCATTTCAACGGTACACTATATTTTTAAACTATTGATTCACATGGTAATATAAACAATCAATCTAGCGAACAGGATGTACGCTCATTCATAAATTATAAATGAAATGTTCTTTCATCGATAATATAATTGGACACCTTAGAATATCAACGACGATTTGGGAGTGAGTTTTTGGGAAAGAAATGAGACTTTTGAAATCAGATACGAGACACCGTTTTCGTATCTATATTGAATACCAATGAATAAATGACTTATCGAAGTCTCAGTCATATCCTTTATTTGGCTCTATTCTTCGCGGATAAATATAATATAACATTATGATAGTAATAATATAATGATATTAATAATAATAATAATAATAATAATAATAATAATAATAATAATAATAATAATAATAATAATAATAATAATAATGGTTTGAATAAATAATTGAACAAATAAATACGTTCCACAATGATATATCCTGAATGAAAATAAACTGTAAAAGTATCACAAATACAAATATAATAGATTGGAATATCACAAGAAGTGATACTATTGGACGAAGGATTCTGGCTATGAAAAATGCACAAAGGCGTGTTCAGCCGAACTAAGTCCTTAGTATCCCAAGTAAGTCAGTCAGTCGAAAATAAATTTACCTCTCATACTGAGTACAGCATGTTTCGGTACGGGTCGATACAAGTTAAGTTGCTTAATATCGACGGAGCTTCCTGGCCGAAAACTTAGGTATTCTTACTTACTTACTCAGGTTACTCAACACTTAGTTCGGCCGAATACACCCAATGTTGGTAGAATTATCAGAGCACTATGATAATTGATCCATTTCATGGAATATATCATGCGGTATCCAGTCATTACTCTACAGCAATCTTCACACTTACTAGTTCAATGATATCTATTCAGTGTGATTCATAGTTGAGCTCTACGAAATCACATCATTTTACAATGCAATGTTTTTGGTCCACCATACTTTTTTATGATACTTTCCCGTGTATAATTATGGGAAGCCCTTAATTTATGTAATATATTTATATGTCATATAACGGTTGCACAATATTCTGTAAAGCCGACAACAATTCTCTCATTCAGATTTTGCGATTCATGCCAAATATTTTAGGCATGATAATTCAACTATAATCTTCAAGAAATCATTATACTGACTATGCACTGTTCCTTTACAATTGACATATTTAAGGGCAATATGGGGTAACAAGCCACGTTTCCTATCCCACAGTTTATATCCCACGTCGACGTCACTCTCCATTAGAAAGTTCCCAAGATAAATCTCGTCGTTCTAAATGACAATTGAGCGGTAAAACTATCATAAATGCCGTTGAATCTCGAGCAAGAATGACAACTGACCAACCGCGGATTGGATTTCACTCTCTGTTTAAATGCACAGTCCGCTTGTTTGGTTACAGATGGGTCTGAAAAGGGGGAAATAATAGTCAGGATAAAGTTGCATGAAGTCAATGGAAGGAAAAATTTTCAGCCATCGCATCAAAACGACGTGATGCGTGAAAAAATAATTCATAAAGCAAAATTCTGATATTATCATACACATCTCATGTACGTGTGCAACGGTAAAAACGATGCCTCGATTAAAGTCACAAAATCTTATTGATTTTTTCATTTAAATTATATTCATTTTCGTATATTGCCAAGATTTCATATTGATTGCCAAATTGCTGCCTGACGATAATTATCCAAAATGCTTAAATATTGGATTCAATTAAGTTATAATTGGATTGATCATGAAGGCATTTACATATCATTCAATTGTACATGGAATATCATAGGAAGCCTGATGTTTTACTTCACCTGCCTACTAAACAAGCATCTCATAAACTTCATGATTTGACATTCAAGAAAGTGATGAGAGAATTAGAACAATTAATATATTGCTAGCAAGAATCGTAATATATTGCATTCTTTCTATAAGTACAAAGCCTCCTTTAGATATTTCGATTACAACAGTCCAAGGATTATTATACTTCTGATGATAAATATCATCAGACTATTTCGTTCATACAATTCACAACTCTTCTATTATATTCAAATCTGCGTTTCCCACGCCAAGCTGCTACTGTCCTGAAAATGCTTAATTGAATCACATTCTACTGTGAATAAATCCTGTTTTGCTACATAAAAAATCAGTGATCAGCGCACGATGCACGAAGTAGAATTAGGCCGCTGAGAAAGTCAATAATTGTCCACTCTAATATGTTTTCAGATTCTTCCATTAGGAACGTTTGATTCATGTACATAAAATGACAAAAATGTCCTAATGGAAATTATTACCTACTGAAATGAAAAAATTATTAATGAATACGAAATATGAAAATAACTAATCATTACTATACACATTGTTATTTTCATACATCTTTTTCAATTATCATATTTATGTACACGAAAATTAGACTCAATTATCGAATGTATAGTGAAGTTTCATTACGAGCAATCCTTTTGTATACAAATTGCCACTGAAATGTATGAGAACTTCGGCGCCAAGATTCATTTACAACTAGATTCATCTGTTTTTGCAAGACATTCCTTTTCATCGTCTTTCAACTTTTAAGCTTGAATGAAAATAAATTAATTCCTCTCAGTTGACCAAAGTCTGATTCAATTGAGATATCACGAAGGAAAAATGAACCAGAACGTGAATTTCCTGATGAGATATGTTAATATCTAAGTAATGATTTATTGGTACTGGGCAGATTAACGATGAAACTTTTAGAGAAACGATGAGCTGATTTTACGCGACATTCATATATTAGTGAAGCATCAATCATGTTCGGGAATTTAGCAGTACATTTGTCAAATTTATTTACTGGTCTTTCATCCGAAATTGATTAGGATTTGACAACACTGCCTTTCACATTTGTTAATTACGATGACGCACTCTCCGTGGTTTCGTTGGGAATATAATGTTGTCTGCATAAGATGGACTGCTTTCGTCCGAGCTCGATTGTTTCTCCCAATTTGTTATATATCTCTCCTCCAACTGTTCATATGATCCGGAACAGTTTTGCTCCTGTACGATTAATTGATCATTCATCAAATATGATCGTTATTTGAAGCATTGGAAAAAGAAAAATCACGCATGTTATTTAATTATGTTACTACAATTGTTATGCAGCGATCAAAGCAAACACAGAAGAAGCGAACACATGAGTGATTTCATAGCTCATCATTTTGCGCTATAATGGCTAACCCGTGAATATTCTTTGTTCAACTTTTTTTAGCGTGAGATGAATTTTTTGCATGCAGTGACAAAAAATTTCACAGCTGTGAAATAACAATTAATCTATCATCAATTCTTTCAGCGATGATCAGAAATCAATGTTATATAGATTGGATTAAATTGTATTTTCGTTTCATTCTTTGTTCAATTGCAATGTTAATAAATTGATTATTTCATATTTTTCTTTTCTATTTTCAGATTTTACACTTAAATCGGTAAAGTTTATGAATCCAAACTGATGTTTCAATTTTTATGATAATCACAACATTGAATACTGTTTTGGCCATTATTGCAATCTTTACTAATGCCACTCCAAGTATCTGCTCGAGTAATGCCAATTTTCTCTTGCCACCAAACACCTTTTTACAATATCGTCCAAAATATTACATATCGCTATATTGCGTACATCTGAGAAGGAAAATTAATAATGTCATATAATTGCTAAGGCATATTTTATATTTTCCATTGTGATGGAAAACGGAAATAAACAAATTTCATAAAAAACAAACGTTTTTCTCAGGATATATCGATTTTTTCTGAGAAAAAAATTTGTTGACCATGAATTTTCTGTTTACCAATTAACAGTCTGATGCTGATTTACGTTGGATATATCCATTACTCCTTTCCACATTGATTATTGTTTTATACAATTTACCATCATACGCATGGTATCTTTATAATATACATGTTCAGCGTTATAATAATGAAGATCAGTGGCACACAGTTACATTTACTCTTATTCCTGTTAGTCATTCATATCGTGATAATAAAATAATATGCCCACTCGCGACTTTCACCCCAGTCACGTCAAATGCAATAATAATATTTACATCATATTCATTTTGTGTTCTCAAGTATCAGATACCTGTATCGCAATGAAATACGAAAAATAAAATATAAAATGCTTAGTTACATTACGATTTGTTATGCCTAAACTCCAATACATTATTAAAATACGATGAAAAAAAATTCATCAGTATGCTAAACGGAAAGATAGTTATTTTTATAATTTTCATAGATCGAGCTATTACATTGACGATTCCAACTTTTTCAATGTAGTATGATTGAAACGCAATAAATAATTACAAGTTCGGATAAATTTGAACTTGGGATTACGAATCAAGGAAAACAACAGTATTACTCTCACAATCAAATCCCAATCAACGTAACGGGACTCGCCGTGATCTCGATGATTCCACAGACGCTTTCTTATTTACATACATAATGAAACAATAGTTTCGCGAACCCACTCAATCCAAGAACAAACAAATTAAAACATTTCTTCAAGAGTAAAAGATCAATGGATAACTAATCGAATCATTTGCACAATCTCAATGGACTTGTTTTATCATTATTTCATATGACGTTTCCAAATATGTGATGATGTTAGTTTCTCAAATCATAAAGACTCATGTCCTTTTATATGTTACACTTCCGCAAACTCTTCTTTCGTTGAGAATGTTGTTGATGTGTCTGGCAACTCCACGTTTGGTTGATGAAGACTATTTCCCTCAGACCAATGTATCGTTTCACTCTCGTTGTTGTATTTCCTAATTCGTGCATATACACAATTCTTTCAGACGATTAAAACATTCCACAAGTTGACGACAATTAAACTTCTCATCCATCACTTATAATCTACAGTCAATCATAAATCATCAATGAATGTACGCTTTTTCATATCAAAGTGAAAAAAAAAAAATCGTAATACGGTGGAAAAAATGAACGAATAACCAAACGAATAAATAGATGAAAACAGAAAAACAAATGAGCTTAAGTAAAAAAAGCACACAAATGCAGCAAAGTGATTGCTTCTCAATAAATCATAATTATTATGTAGAATTTGCAAGCACGTGTATATAGCACACCGATCGGTAATATATTGATCCAATTTCACAATGACAATACTCAAAACATGGGATGGTAAAACTTACCATTTCAATGGTGAGACTCGCGAGAGCTTCTTCAACGGTTGCTGCGACTCGACCGCCAATATCATGACGAATGTTGCCTTTGGTCGGTGTTGTGGGGCAACCTAAAATTATTTCAATTCTTTACCCAAGTAGAAATTATGAAAAAAAAAAAAAAAAACGTATAAGCAACAAGATCAATATTAAAATATAAAAAGGCATTTCATATTGTCTGCGTAATGAATGAATGTTCAATTGATATGAGTGGTGAATCTATACAAAAGGCATTATATTGAAAGCGTGCCTCTTTTTATTGCGTGAATATCGTGAATCGTCATGAAATTTGTCGGTATAATGAATGAGAAACAGAGTAGAACTGAACTTATCTCATCAGTCGAAGATCCTAACTGTCGGGGTTTTCTAAAATTGAGATTGATTAGGAATATAGATTCAATAACGATATAGGAGGAGAATATAGACAGCGCATGAGAGCAAGAACAGAGAAAGTAAGAGAATCAAAAAGAAAAAAACGAGGGAACCATAGATGATAAAAGAGACAAAAGAATGCATACAGAGCGCGGCGAAACAGAAAGACAGTGCTACACATTTGTAAAGAAATAGCTCAAGTTCATTATATAAATTTTTGATTTATTTGTCTGTATCAGTAATTTTCCCGCTCAACAATGATTTTCATCAATTATTTGCCTACTAATCTCTAAACAGAACTATTTGCTTGAACATTATCTTCATATACAAATATTTATAAACATCTATATTTGCAGAATATCGATCTCTCTCGACGAAATACGAAGAATTTTTATCGGAACTCTCATTCGGCTAGAATGACAAGTTTCTTCGTCTTTAACTTGATATATTCAGGCATCATGAAAATATTTAGCACATAATAATGGATATGAATGAATATAAACGTATATATTTTCATCACACTCTATTCTTTCACAATAAATATTTCGTTGATATCGTCTATCGTCACTACTTTTCTTTAACATTTATGAATTCTAACGTTTATGTACTACTGATGTTTTATTTCATCTACAAAATAACAATGTAAATGATAGTAAGGAAAAAAAAGCATATAAATCAACTGAAATAATGGATGCATTGAAGCCATGGTATCAGACTTTTGGTTCTCATTACATGTATTGTATAATACAATTTTTTGTTTTTCGGCTAAACAGAAGGCCCATCATTGTATCCGCACGAAATTCATATATATTTATACATAAGGCGTGACCGAACGGGTGTACGAACCATTTGACATCTTTCCGAATTTTTCAGCGGGAGAAGGGTATATCTGTGTAAATATTTGTAGATGCGGACATGAAACTAATTACAGCCAAAAAAATGCATAAGTTATATGCTGGAGATTTTTGACGTTGTCTATTTTGTTTTCATGCACCTGTCTGGTTGTATGAAATCGCAAAACTCAACAACTTAATGATAAAGATGCGCAATCAATGGTTGTAATATTTAGTGCCAAATTCTGGATGGATCACTGTTGACTGGAATTGAAAAAAAAAAATTGATCGGAGCTATTTTGAATAGAACATCTTGACTTCCATCACTGAAACTCTCAATGGATCCACCACAATTATAAACAAATGGATTTCAGCTTCGAAAATCAAAACTGATGCACATTCAGCGGTTTCATTTCAGCTCTGTCAATACTCTTTTAGCATACTTCAATGACAAGTTGTGCCATGAATAAATATTGAGAAGGAAATAGTTGGGACTAATCTATGGCAGCGAGAAAAATTACCGATAGATCGATAGTAGAATCGTTTCTGCTAAAGATGATGTTGGAAGCAATGCTGTTTGCAGAAAATGTCACGCAGGAATAATCACCTCACCAAATCACTCGAATGCCCGACATACTTTTGTATCGAAATTTTACTCTATAGATGCATTTCCAATTAAAAATTGGGAACAACTAGATTTTTATGGATTATCACCGCCGAACTCTCCCTCCATGGACATATTCAAAGATTAATCGAGACTTCATAACTTATCAGCATTCAGGGTTAAATCCTTTCCCAGATTCCTTCTACGAATTGTGCACGTAACTACTATCGGAATTACTTCACATATTACTACTCCAGATAGTATCTTAATTGCCGTGTAATTTTTCTCTCAGACATACTTTTCGGTACTCTCTACCCAAAGTAATACGTTCAACTTGAGTACATTTATAGAAACACATTGATAATTAGTGATTGTAGCAATATTCTTGACGATAATTGTAACTATTACTATGCATCCATTATCAATCTTTTCTTGTTGCAACTATATATTTTGCAATATTGAAGCGACCAAATCAATTCGAAAGTAAACACTCATTCATATAATTTGAGCACGAATGGAACTCACAAGAAGAATGAATGATTGAATGATTCGATGTATGTATAAACCTCATGGCCAAAATAGTGACTTTTGCAGCTTACGTACTCCATTAGGTTCAGTCACGCGATATATGATGTAAATATGTTGGAAAAATAGGTAATGTTCAACATTCGAAGTATAGGTTGAGGGCATAGATGAACTTACCCACATCGCCGCTGCTAGAACTCTCTGTAAATGACGGAGTGCCCTCAGTCCATGTTGGTGTTGATCCTTCAGCGCTGCCTGTTGGTGGTGTCCATGTTAGACCGCCACCAAGTCCTCGACTACTACTGCCACTCTCAACACTCAAGGATGACTTTGTATCCCGCCCACTATTCCCACTTCCACTCCCACTGCTTTCCAAATGTACATCTGATATACTGAAATTGTAGAGATTAACGGTATGAGAGAATAGTTTGTGGGCTCTGATGTTCTGGATATTGTATTTATTATTAGTCTATGATGAATATTCAATAAATCCAAAACGAACAATCTAAAGATAATGTCATGTAGAATTTGGCGGTTTCGGGGCGCAATGCCTCTTTTTAGAACGATTGCATTGCGTGCAAACAAAAGTGACACCATTTCAATTTGAAAGTATTCATTTTTATTTTTATTCAAACGTTCTCCGACGGGTTAATGCTCACAAATTACTCACGCTATTCGAAATTCATTATTTTTCATCAATTTCGAAGATTTAATTTTCTGAATAGCGTCTCATCTTTTGAATAATCATTTTAGTGTTACCCCGTAAGTCTAAATATAGTATAAACGATGAAAGATGATTACTCACCTGACTGAATCATGATAATTCTTCGTATGTGTGACATGATGAACTTTGGTTGTTTTAATGTAGCTGGTGCCGATATTACTGGCCGACATATTGGCAGTGGCTTGAAGATGACCACCCGACGCCAAAGTTTGATCATTCGAGCGTACAGCATCGTCAAAAGGCGGGGGTGGAGTGGAGCAGGTTGAAGGGAGGGTGCCACCTACAAGAAGCGTACTACAATTAGCCCTACATCTTCTTCTTGCATGTGAATTATAATATACATATCTATCCACATCAATTAAATTCATCCAATCGTACATAATGTCAATGAGTGCAGACTTGTTCGTAATCAACCAGGAGAACAAAAAATATGTAATTCTCATACGGTGCTGCACAATGCATTCACAGATTTTTCTTGTTATACGTTTCACAAGACACATAGATTGACAACAGTTTAATTTTGCAACAACGCAAGCAAAAATATTCAGACACCATAAGGGAACACAAAAAATTAACAAGGATCGTATGTGTGAGTAATCTTACATCATCTCCTCATATATAAATAGGAAAATTTGGAACGTCAACATTTAAGGAATTATTGGATATTTCCTACTACTCATTAGCCCGATTTGAGTACACACACATTTGGCAATTCAACAGCGGCGAAAAGTCAGAGCCATTCATTAGTATGTATCAAAAGTTGGTCAGGAATGATTCTCGAAATATACTTCGTACCTTGTGTTACACAAAAAATTAATGATCCATCACAAAATTATATCGCTTCGAGAGTGCGAATTTTCAAATTCAAAATTTTTATTGCATCATAATTCTCACACGCATTCATGGATCTAATCATTTAAAATTTTGAAAATCTTCGATCAGCACTTTCTGTCAGAAAGTTAATATTTGAATGGATCATATCGTAAAGTTGAAATAACTGATGGATACTCTATCCACAGAGGCATCATCAACTACATTGCTCTGAATTTTCGCTATATGTTCACTGCAATATAAGCGATAATGAAATGACTTTTTGAAGTATATTTGTAACGAATGCATATGGGCGTGTTGAAATGGAATACAGTAGAACATGCAACTATCGAAACAACAAAGAGGAATTAAATTATGTTTTGTAATAATAAGAGGAAACAGTGTTTATGTTGAAGATTGATCAAATTTATAGCCATGCAAAAAGGACGGGTTCGCTGATGTGCTCGCAGTATTCGCGAACGTATCTCGATTTGTCTGTTGTTTCAAATAATTTTGATATTCGTCATCGCTCATATTCGATGTCGATGTTTCTGGCCATTTTTCTGATTGCGTGTAAATATTTGGCATTGAACATTTCAGGCTGAAGCTACTGGTGGCTATAGCCTCGTACGTCATGATATTTTGGGTCTTGAGTTTCGTTGATGATACTTTGGAACTTGTTGATGATAGTCGAACAACAGGACGTTCGAAAGGTTTTCGAGTAACCCTGGATAATGTATCGAAAACTTGCTTTTGAAATGAAGGTTCGGGTGCAATACGTTTTTTTTTTTTCTTCATCTTGTATGGTTTAATCTTCACTTTGATTGGATTGGGCTTTTCTAAAGATGTTAGTCTTGTATCATCATTAGATTTTATGAAACTCATTGGTTTAATGACCATTCTCGGGTAATTTCTAGCTTCACGACTGTATGTCTCTTTTAACTTCAATGAACTCTGGTGTTTTTCTCGCTGACGTTCAGCATATGTATTGGAGTGTTTTTTATCTTTTCGCGACATCTTATATTCACCATCAACCTTGATGGGATTCAATATCTGCGTGAACATTTGCATAGTTCCAGTTGATGGTAATACAGGCAACGGTGAGTCATTTCTTGTGGATGTAGTAATATCGGTTTGTAGAGGTTGCAAAGACCGACTTTTCAGTCGATTTGGTCGGAATGGATATGGACTAGTTCGAATAATATAACTGCCATCAACTCTTTCTACGCTGACAAACTCATCTAGTTCATGATCATATGGAATATTACTGAACGATGATGTGTAATTGTTAGGCCGGGTGTAATCCAAGTGTTGGGTACCATGCAAATAATCATCAGAATGCTGATATCGGAAAGGAAGTGGTGCATGCAACGATGATGGAGGCGGCCGTTTGGAATCATTCTTTCGACACACTTCCATCAGAATCTCATTGTCATCACCATGCAATCTACGCGGGAGCTCGAAATCACCTCGGCCAGATGTGGAAGAGGAGGAAGATATATTTCCAGCACGATGTTCGTCTATCCGTTTGGCAGTGCCACGAGGTGGTACTGGCGGTGGGACTTTTCCGGACGGTACCAAATTAGCAACTGGCGGACTAGCGGCACTTCTACCTTTCAATACTGCAGGATAGCTCGCACGAACAGTGGAGTTAACAGTTAACGGCGGTGGTGCCATAATTGTAACGCCATCAGAAGTTGTTGCTGTTGCGGTCGATGGTAGATTGACAGGCGTTGATGTTGCGATAGGCATTGTGTTTGTGCACAATGTTGGCACACCATCAATCGCTGGTGGTGCACTCTCTACTAATGTTGGACTAGCTGGATTAGTCGTGAATCATTAGATGATAAAGATGTTGAGCATTATGGCGGATAGTGAAAGGCAGACATAAAGACAGATAATGAATGAACAATGAAAATGATACTTTCATCGGAGCTTGACGTTATGATATGAATTGAAATACGAACAAATTTTCGAATACGAGACACAAATGTGATTGGACTTCATTTACAACAATTCTCAGAATTGTTTCCGGTATCACACTGAAAAATTTGCACCAGTGTGTTTATTGCAATAACCTTGAGCGATTGATCGTGAGTTGCAACTATGTATGAATATGCAAATGCGATTACATAAAAGTTGCAATCAGTTGTGTGATATATGTGAATTCAGGTGCATAAACTCTATATGAAATGAAGATTAGATCTCGGTGTTCTAAATGCATAATTCAGATGGTAGAGAATTAGGATGAGCAATTTATTGCAATCGCTGTAATCAAATTTAGAAGGTGGTTAGAAAATATTGTTTATCACATGTGAGAATGCATTACTCTGATATTATTATAGTTTTTACTATAGCCAATCTCAACGAAATAACAACATAAGAAGTGATTCACTACAAATTCGCCAAATTGCATTTAACATTGATTTGAGAATAATGTTCTGAAATCTCCTATATCTTTTCGACGAATTTTTAGACTATGATAATTTCCTTTATGTTTCCGAGAAATAAGATATTCTCCACAAGATTTTCAAATAAGTTGAGATACTTTAGTAAAGAATTACTTTTTACTTTGTCAGGGGTTTCATAAACTTGCCATTGTGTGTTAATTATGATACCGTAGAAATTATTTCACTGGATAAATGTGCTTACATTTGTATCTCGAAAAATTGTTCAACATTTCGGCAACTTTCAATTCACACCACTTTTCAAGAATTACTATGTATTCGAATAGAGTGTTATATGAATATAATGATTAATGACTATTATGACTGGTGATTACTGATTTATGAGTAAAGAGGATATGGCAGGTGACTCACCAGCCTTTGTGGGTGATGTAGCATGCATTGCTGTACTTCCAGTCACCGCCACCACTAAACCATCACACAATTACCATTTATCATTTTGCATAATGCAATTGTTATCGCAAGTTACTTCATATTGTTGGACATATATGGATGCGTAGTACGGGTATGGAGGGAAAGTATCCTTTTCATGGACAGGAATATGGGTAATTTTAAGCACAGGTATCTGTGACGTCACATTGTGAGGATGTCGAGCATGATGCAGATGTACTTGCACATTTATATTTGCTGCATTTATCACTCTTTTTGCCTTCGGAGAGTTACAGACAATGGAAAATCATTGGAATTAAATATAGGTTTATACTTAGGTATCCAGAATATTTCTCACTTTGTAAAGGTTATAGACAACAGTAAGGGAAAAATAATAACAAAAATGTGGAGTGCAGTAAATTAATCTGTGATAAAATAAAATGCTGAAGTTCTTTTTCTTTCCAAGTGAAGTCTATTTGAATATTCATTGTGGGAACTGAATTATTTATTGGAGAGCAATGGAGAAATTCAAATTGGAAATTCCGAACGGAAGAAATTTTACTTACCAGTAGATTCAAAGTCACCCTCAAGCGACCGCAATGGTCGGCTTATGCTTTTTCTTTTCGATGGGGAATGTTTGAGAGCTGAAACACACAACATTACGATGCAAACATTTCCGTCCGTATTTTATATTCTATCAATTAGTCAAATAGTCAATCAAAAAATGCCTTTCATAAAGCATTTGCAATCAATTAAAAATTCTATTTAATGCATTAATTCAGTTCATAGGTTCATATATTGTTCGATACTATTTATTACTAATATCTCCTCCATAATTCAAGTCAATTTAATCATTACCCTTCCATAATTTTCATCTGGCGCAATATCCTTAAACTAGATAAACAATCAGGCAAAAAATAAACAAAAAAATAAAAAATTGCCGTCCACATTCAAAATTACATTACAGCGATACAACACTATCATAAACGAGCATCAAAAGTGCTGTCTCAAAACCGATGACATTTATTTTTTTTGCTACAGTGTGAATTCATTCAGAATCTGAAGTTGTCAATAAATGAGAAAGTTCATCAAGACCACAATAATTGACGCGTTCGTAACATATAGGATATCTATGAAATTCTATTTTATTTACATTTCAACTATGGAATGAATGAAAGAATGTGCTCGCAGAGTATTGTATGTGTGATATATGAAAAACTAGAAATGAACGAAGAAATAACATCTCCAAAAAGGCTTATATGCCGAAAAGACAAAAATTTTGATGAAGGAAACAAATTTATGCGTGAGCATAGTTAATATACTGACATTAGATCATTATATATTGATATTGTAATATCAATTTGATAAGTTACGCCATAGAATGTAAAATCATGCAACATTATGTTTACAATAATTACTAAAGTGCAACTATTACGTGTTTGTGCTCGTCCTAAGTATCTTTCAAGAAAACAGTGTGTGTATTGGAAGGGAAAAAAATGATACGCATGGGTCATAAATTATACCTGAATGAACCTGGGATGACACATTTTTATGTACAACGTTTTGTGATCTAAATTTATCTCTAATGATGTATGATATCTACGGAATATTGGTACATGTCGCTTTTAATGCTATTTACCGCAGTTTAGACAAATTTTGAATATTCGTATTTCTATTAGCTACGGAATGTATGGGGGGCTACGTGTTTCCATGATTCCGACCAAGCAAAACACATTTTCTTCTGACTCAATGAAGCTTGTTTTCCTCATTTAATGAAAAGTTAGTGCTCGCGCTATCCGCCATAAAAAAAATTACATCCAGATGTAAGGTTTCATGTGTCAGTTTAGTTTCAGTCACTTTAGATAAATTTCATATTTTGTTCTCCATAATTTTTATGGCAAAACTTGCGAAATCTTACGCCTCGAGAAAGCACAACAGAGGCCAGTTGAGTACAGTTTTTTCCCACTATTCCATTTGATTATTCATGAAACGCTAAAAGCTACTAAAAATGTATCTATTAGAATTGCGAAATAACACACAATTCTTGTCCGAATAATTCCTTCTCAATCTGTAGAAATATTAATTCTTCCATAATTTCCAGATTACATAATAAAGAGGATATGTAAGGATTGAAGATAACTAAGTAATTAATGGGATACTTATCATATAAATGAACGTAAGAACGCATGCAAAAAATCAAATGAAATTGTCACAAAGACTCACGCAAAACACACACATAACGAAACACACATTGAGTGAACGTTTATGGATAGACATTATGCAGAAATGTGAGACAGATGAAAGTTACCTATATAGCTGGTGACGAGGTTACGGAATTTGCGATGATTTCCCTTAATCTCAGGCAGGTCCACTTTTTGATATTTGATATTTTGTATATCAAATCAAGTAGCAGGTCAGGTCGGGGGTCGACACGGAAAATGCACGGGCACAGAAACATCAATAATTTAGGCTAATTCAATATACTCAATACGAATACGTATCAACAAATAATACTTTAAATAATAATAATTGTTGATCACACAATTGTACGTAGTTTTCGAGCAAATAAAATTGAAATATGATTTTGATAAAACGAAATGTCATAAAGATATATGAATTCATTCAAGAATTGAAAGAATGCGAAATCACTCCAATTTCAGAGCGTAGGGGAAAATGATTGAATATAAATAAAGGGATACAGAAAAATGAAAATGTTTTTGTATAAATAGCGAACGTGTGTTTATTGTAAAATAAATTTTTACATTGGTGTCCACGTTCAATTACTAGCTGAATATTTGGACAATAAAAAAATACTCTATTTCTAATATACTTGTTCATATTCAAATTTCATCTATCGTCATTATCGCCACTCTCACATATCCATTTTTCAATTATTAATTTGCTAGCGGTAGCTGTTTAAATATCGTTCTACCCTAAATGAACAGAGCACCAGGAAAAATGAAGCATAATTCACATGGATATGGATATAAAGATGAACGATATGGCGTAGTGACACTTTCCCCTGTAACAAGCTGTAATACTACGTGTAATTCATAAAACACTTCATTGAAAGATGAAAAAAATTCATCCCTCCATTGCTATGATCAGGAGAAACGTCAAAAATCAATATTTGTAAAAAATAGCAGTTTGAAAATAGTTTTAGACAATCTTCCTTTGAGTGTTTCTTAAATTCTTTCACGTTTCAACTTTGATAGAAAATTTAATAATTTATATGCTGCCAATAGCTTTTGTTGCAACCATCCAAATAATGGAAGACTATATATATATATATTGATATTTTGAGCAATGCGAAACTTTTCTCTGCATGGAAATACATAATCTAGAATACTCAGCTGTCTTTGTGGACACCAATCAATCACTCGCGTACGTCACTTTTTTACGTGTTGTTTATCATGTTCAACAAAATGCATTGAGTCAATTGATTCATAAATATACGCAGAGAAACAGTTAATAATGTTTGAATTTACCGAAAAAATTGGTATTGTAGAACCTGAATATAAGATTATTAATTCATTAGAGGGAGAATAAAAAAATCAGTGTCATGTCGCCACTAATAGATTACAAGAAAATGAAGATTGACGGAAAAAAAATTTGTCAATCCGTAGTTGTATATGATATTAATTACTTCTGGAAATGACAACAGCGAACAGCTGATAACCTATTTATACTGCCGAAATTTTTTGCCCTCTTGTCAAACTTGTGATAAGATGCAACTGAAATTAGGTAGTCGAACAGCGATCAAGTCGATCGGACATTTATATCTGTCACATTAGCAGGCTTCATGCTTTTTTTTCGTTTAATTACCTCAAAAATTTGATGCCTATCCATGAGTTGTGGTTTCAAGATATTTATATACGTGTGTATATACGTATATGTCAATTGATAAATCAAAGCAAGCCATATATATGATAATATGCTGTAACTAATGATACGATTACCACGGAAAATGACATTGTTATTATTAACAAGAATTATCAACATTATCGAGCTTATGGCGTACTGCTTCTTGAAAAATAAGGACAGAAAAAGTGAGGATAATTATACAAATGAACGTTATGATATCATAGCTGTAGTCGCCGGACCGTAGATTTGAAATTACTAGCCGCATATTATCGAATACATTGGAATTGGACAAATTCATTACACTTTAATTATAATACCGCACGGGACGAAAATTTCGATTCCACTTTAAATAAATACTGAAGTCGAAATTGATTTCAACTAGGAATGTGCCATATTTATTGCGCGCATCGATGTCAAGTTCATAAGGAGAGGTTGATTCGGATGGTACTTACGTGATGGAATTTTCTTGAACACAGTCTTGGCCATAAAGTCTTGAAAACGTTGCGCATAAAATCCAGGTCGATGTACTGATACTGTATCCTAGTTATTCAACACATTAATCAATAAGATGGATTTCAATTTATTGGATGCATGAAAAGTTTGGAATTTTTGTGTATCGATTTTATATTATCTTTATCACTCACCCCATCATGTATCATAGACTTCCATGTGTGTTCGAGTTTCTTCTTCAAACGATAACTCTGAAGTATATCAATAATACCGAGGAAGAGCAACAGTCGCTCGCCTCGTGCATTTCGTGCTGGAATTCCACCTGGACTGCTAGGATCAGAATAAAGTGAAGGATAAAGAAATAAATAAGTATAATCAATTTATTTCAGTAGGTTGTAGAATTTCAAATGTGGTTTCAAAAAATTCATATATTTTTTTGCATAAATTCATATGATTCTTTTGACACAGAAAGAAAAAAGTTGGGCGCATTCAACGTTATTCTGATGGAAATAATAGAAAGAATGGATCACCGTATCTGTATAGACTGAATTAAATTTATCGAGAGTTCAGTGATATAAACGTCAATCCAATTGGAATAACGCAATGAATAAGGACTTTGTTGACATTCGTTGGAAAATTGAAATAACTGATAAAACTCACGGTACATCGTCTTCCTCGTCAATAGGTTCGCTTTCTGCTTGGATACTCTCCATCGCTGTACTGTGTGCCACCAATCTTTGACGATTGATACTCCGTGATCGATTGAGTGCTACCGCACCTATACGATCTTCACGTTCTCTTTCCCGTTCAGTCTGAACAAAATTCCCACTTTCACAGCCGGCTTCACCTGGTTCTTCTTCAATGGTCGTTGAGAGTTTTTGTTCCTATATGCAAATAAATAAACAATCGATATGAAATTCGAAGTATCCACACGATATCGAGGAGTCGGAAATTATGCTTTGAATTTACATTGGCGTGGTGAGTGGTCGGAAAATTATAATAAACATCGAATAGGAATCAATATAAGCAGAGTTGGCATTAAAAGAATTGCTTGAAACTGGTGTAAGTTTGTGCAATCGAAGGGGGCAGTACAAGAAAAAGATAAACTATGTCTCACTGATTTTTCACGTGCTGCTTGATCCAGATTATGAATGCCAACAAGTAAAGAATAGTCCATTATTTTGAAACTTTCAAGAACACGACAATCTCGCAAGATTGTCTTGACTAAAGCGCCGTATGTGTCTGCTTCTAAAAATATACCCTCTGGATGATGTTCCATGAAATCCAAATCTTTATAAGTCGGTGATTTTTTCGACCGTTCGCTCCTCGACGCCTGAAATCACATACGCATTGTAACCAATGAAAAACCGAAGTGCAATGATAACTCATTATAGAATCGGTATAAATTATGATACTAACCTTCCTCTTATATGTGGAACCTTTTAAATCGTACTTTTGATGCAATTTAACTGCCGATGGCAGTAGATTATTCATCGCGATCAACCGTACATTTTTACTATTGCATCTATAACAATATAAACCGAAGAACTTGGGTAATAATGTTCGCGGATTCTGGTTCAAATTCATATAATAACCAGGTAAGAGAGTTTGTAAAAACTCTCCTTCCTTATGCTGTACAGTCTTTATAATAAATTCATCATCTTCCGTTAAATAAAAAATACTTCCACTAGCTCCAGGATTGGAAAGTTCTCGCAATGGTGAACTGCACATAGACATCTGGAAAATCAACAAAGAAAATTGAGTTACATTAATAATAATGTTGTTTTTGTCAAACGTGATAATGAACTTACCAAAAAATCATCAGGCTGAATACCAAATAGATCCCTGAAGTATCTAAATGCAATTGGGGCATAATTCTTAAATTTAAATTCGGAAAAGTGATGTGCGGGCGTATGATTTGAACCTTCACTAGGAAAATTCGTTGTTTCAACAGTCATGAAGTCTTGCATCAATAAATCCCTCTCAGGCTTGCTTGCTAAACCACCAACTGCATGTTGAATCCCCAATTGTATCGATCCCATAATTTGTGTCGATTGAATCTGCGTAATAACAATGACAATATCTCAATTATTTACTATCAAGATCCATTTAGGAAACGTTGGAACAAAAGAACCGTATTCATTAAACCCCACTGACCAAGTGACTCGAAACGTGCGACCACTCAAATATAACATTCTCGTTATTGAAAATACTATTTAGCGCACAGACGACTATACATATGAAGAATAATTAGCAGTCAGCTGTCAGTGAACTAACAATATATCGACTGCTATTGTCAATGTGAGGAATATTTTTGACAGTATTGTGACAACAAATTTGTATCAGAAAATGTATGTCCAAATCTAATCGAATTTACCTTTTTATATGTGATCTCACCACCGACACCAACTCGTCGATGGCCAATCTTACGTTCTCGTTCCGACTTGTTCCTGCCAACTCCTGATGGAGTTTTTGAACCGCCGATTCCATGTTGTGTTGTCAAGCTCTGAAATAATTCAAGCATATAGACATTTATTCACTATTTATCTTCAATTGATATCTTTGATCAGAATAACTACACTGCTAGTAGATGAACTTGAACTAATTATAAAATTGACATTCTCAGACGTGATGCATGTCATAGCTCAATGAATTTCCATATTTAACCCATAACAAACATCTAACGTCCAGAAGTGAGACGCAAATCATTACAGCGATTTCATCATTTAGGGTGGTTTGAGACAAATAGACAACTGAGGCAGAAAATGAAGATGACGTGTACAAATAATATAAAATGGTGAATCTCATAATATTACAATGACGAACGTAATTTCATTGTTAAATTTTTCTTTCAATGATAAACAAATTCAAAGTACTTACGTCAAATTGCGATGTCTTTTCTGTTGCGGACTTATCTATAAGAATAAAAAGAAGAATGGAATTACTAGACGGTTTATTTTGCAAATCTTTCGCGAATTACAAACAAAATACAACATTGTGGATGCAATGATATCGTATCTAATACAATCGAATGAAAAAGTTCATAAGAGTATTTGCAGGTAATATAAGAATGATTTGGTAGGAGATGTGCCCATCAATAATGACAAACAAATAATAAAAATAGTGACACGGAAAGTAGAAAACGTAACAGGTGAAAAAAAAAACTCCCATGAATTCTGAATGACAGATATAATAGACTGCGAACTAAACTCAACTGTCTGTGACCGCGATCAGCTGTCAAAGTTCACGCCCGAATACAAGTATGTATGTATATGATAAAGCTAAAGCAATATTTCGGACAATCAACCGAATGTGTAAAAAATGAGCGAAATTCAATATACAACATTGTAATGAAATAAATCTTCAAATATACACACATTGGCAAACCAATGAAATACGAATATGAAGAATTCATTAGAACATTATACTTCGATGATGGGGAGAAAAAAAAATGAAAATTTCGGAGTCAGTGGCAGAATTGAATGGAGAAGAGGTTATGTACATCATAGTTTCTCTTGGGAAGATAAAAAAATTTATAACTTACCGTCTTCATCACCAGACTCATCAAGTCTCGAGGAAGAATCTCCACCTTGTTCGGGACCCCTGAAGCTCGTCTCTACCACCTCAATTACATCGACATTGTCTCCCGAAGCCATTTTGTATCTGAGCTAACTGACTCACTTGCAGTTTTGACAGTTCAACAGTCCATATACATAGCAGCGTGTGAATGAATTACATGTTAAACCGTAAATTGCATATATATATATATATATACATATATATACTGATTAATATATATATACATATATATAAGTTTATGGGATCCTCATGATATCGACAAACTCATTGTTTTCTCGCATCGTTTGCACTCTCAGATATCACGGTAAAATTATAAGCAAATAGAGTCAACGCTGAATTCTATATACAATTCCGGGTCACAAACGCCCACGGATCCTACGATGAAATGTGTAAGTAGTGTTGGCCAGTCAAACAGTGTAGAATGGTGCACAATGTAGTAGTGTCGGTGAGCACAAACCAGTAAGAACCGTCGGAACTGATCGGGCACAGTCGAGGCTGTGTCGAGAGAGCCAATGAGGGGCGGTGAGGATTGTAAGTCAGTTAAATTTATAGTGATGTATAGAACAATACAGTAGCCATGTACTACCATGTACTGTATCAGGCTGTCTACTGTCGCCAATATAGAAAGTAAAGGCTAGACTTATGGATAAATATGTTTATAGTTTAAGGTGACAAGACTAGGTCTATTGACCGCATGGCTCGTTTTATCAAGCCCCGTCAGTTGCACTCAATATTAACTCCATCTTCTGCTGAAAATTTCAACTACTTCAACTACATCATTTGAACAGGTTGAGATGCGAAACACTCAGTCGGCAAAGTTATTTCAGCTATATCAGCCCAGTCGGTCCAAATGAAGCTGCGATACACGATATGGTGGAATTCAACATTCAACAATGAAAGTGTCAACATTTACATATTTTTTTGAATCTAAGACGGGACGACAAGAGCAGGGGTGAGCCCGTTTGATGAAGAGACGGCCCGATTAGTTTCGTCGACCAAATACCAAAATTTGGCGTCACAACTTCATGAGTAATATTGTTGACTATTTGATAGAATATACCAGGCTTGAGTGTGTCACAAGTTTTGTATAAGTATCAATGGATTTTCAATTGGTTATGTCCAAATAACTCTGGTCATTCGCAATGTTTTCCACGAAAAATTGCACAAATTCTTTTGTAAACTAATCAACACCTAACCACGCATAGTGTCATGGACGTTATGGTTATGTTGGTAAAGCAGACTATTCTGTGATGAACAGAAACATATGATTAGCTCCACTCCGACAGGAATCAATTCAAAATTATACTTTAGTAGAGTGAACGATAGAAATTTTGAAAGTTCATTGAGAATGAGATTCGATTGGAGCAGCTGTTTCAGCTGCTTCTGAACGGAATTTTGAAAACTACATATCAAGTTTCTATCGATATTATTAGAGTAAAGTCAAATAGTCTGAGAATGCACAGTCCGAATAACTTTTGTTCTATCATTAGATCGTTATATCATTATAATAAAACTAATCTCAATGCATACAAATGTATGATACTCAATGGTTGAATGTTAAATCTCAATAGCGATGCTGGACATAAAAATCTGAATAAGTTTCACAACTGCAAGCATCAAAGTGGTTTCTTCTTCTGCAATTAAGGTAGTTGAGTAGAGTTTGACCACGTCCAAATGTAGTTCAGTATTAAAATTTGTAAATGGACAATTAAAATACAACCAATTTTATTAAAAATGAAATTCATCAAATAATTGACGATACAATTAAAGTTTAATACGATCTTTGTCTGGCTCAGTTACTACATGGCGCGTCTAATACAATTTATCTACATATCGGCACTATAGTGACAGATAGATGTATCGGTGAAAATGTGAGCATCGCTTTTTATTTTGCCGCGCGATAAATCTATTACGGGCGCTGGCATAAATTATAATTATTCGAGCCGTAAAAAATTCGTTTCGTTTTTAATTATGTTAATTTCATCTGCACCAAATCAGTGGTATCAAAATAAGGTACCTCTTGTGACTTCCGAGAGAAAGGGAGCTCTGAGTCAAGCCGTGAAAAATTGGCTCTCTGAATGTTATTCGTGTTTCCTCAATAATTATGAGGTGAGTAATTCAATTTCTCCGAGAAGATGCTTCACATATTATAGATCGGCATCAGGGACGTTTTCTTATGGCCGCAATCTTATTTTAGAAGATGAGTTGTAAAAAACTACACCGTTAGAAAAGTTCAAATTGCATTGGCACGTCAAAGACAATGTATTCTTTTGATAACATGGAAAGAAAATATATATGGTCAAAGGTCAATACGTGTCATAATCATCAGTATGATAATATAAAGATTCAAAAGCCAGCATGTCGAGCGCGCGTAACGCGACATGTATATGCCGCAAAAACCGAAAAATCTCCAAGTAAAGAAGAACACTCGGTATAGTCCATGACAGTGAATAATGTACGGCAGAGCTGAGCGAAGCCAGCCACACGGCACACACATGGTTCATTGCTCTAGTATACGTATACATGAAGGTGCATACCAATCCATTCCAATTGGAACACCGTATATGTTCGCTGTATCCATTGGCATCGACGGCATCATTGGCATCATTTTCAGCGTGGGCAAAGTGATAATAAATAAACAAACAAAAAGGTATCAATTATATCTATAGATGTTTGAGAAATATTTGTTGCAGATATCGCGTTATTAAGAACAAAAATGGACGTAATAAATAAATTGACAGTATCATAGTTTGAAAAATAATATGATTCCGACGTACACACCTGTAAAAACAAAAGCATCATGTCAATATATGAACAATGACAGTTGTTATAATTTTGTCAAGGTTTAATGCGCGCGTTGATTCAAAATCTCATTGTTGACATATTGAAAGAAGAAAGTTTCCCGAAAATTTTTTTTGCAATATTGTCGTATGCGTTGATATATAGTAATTCCTGAGGAAAGCAATCACTTTAGTACATATTGACTAACTATATTATGATATCTATACGTTGATCATTCTCTTTTCAGATAACTCCAATATTGATGAATATATGCATATATGAGAAAACAAATGTGAAGAAGATGATTTTCCAGAAATGCGAGGATCTCTCATTGTATATACAATAGTTGGATGGAATATGCACCGGGAGAAAATAGGTTATCTAGCCGTAATAAAAGCAAACCGTCCAGAATAACCGCATACATTTCATTTCGATTCTACTGAAAGTCGAATAATTTTCTCCAAAATGTTTCCTGTGAGTTTGATATCTATCTGCTTAATTCAATAAACTCTCAACTTGAAGCGACAGAACCAATTATTTATCACTTTGCTTTTTCAATATTATCTGTCTATGATTAGGGAGTAAAAGTCGACACCGCGGATGTTGCAAGTGAGACTACGGACGAGAGGACTGATAAGCCACAGACTAATCAAGTTACTATTGTGAGAGTTCCAGTGAAGCATGCAAATTTGGGAATAAGGAGTCATGCAATGTACGTTTCACTAAATCTGGGTAAAACTTCAGATAAGCAAAAATAAGTAGAATGCATCCGATAAATCCGACATAGACATCTGGAGGAATTTCGATAAGTGATCAAAACGAGAAAATGAAAAAAGGGAACATAAGACTATTTTGATATTAAATTTATATTTCGCAAAGCACAGTCACGATATTCCTCCAAGTCTTAAAAATATACTCTAAACGCCGTTTCACCATTACTCTCTAAATTCATCATTAAGATGAGTATTCACGTATAGTCATGCCTCATGTACTTCTCATTCTCGTTCGATTGGAATATATTTTCGAATCAGAGAAGAAATTCTGATTCACTTTCAAGCCGAACTCAAGACTTGAACGGTGCACAAAGAACATCTAATTCAAGTTGGCAGTTTGGTTGGATACAAGATATTTAAAAATTTAATCCTCCGATCATATTTTTCTCTCTCCAGGGATATGAGCACTATGGTTGAATTAACTTCATTCAGTACACTCGGTAAAATTCAACCATTTCTAGTAACAATCTCGACTACAGCAGCATTAATTGTCGATTTGCATTGTCATCTGACCGACAGAGAAGTTTGTGGGTATCTGGGTGGACATTGGGACATTAATGCTCACAGTAAGCCCTTGATGCTTATTATCTTACATCAATATAATCTATCCCATTCAATAATACCAGTAATATTTTGTTCATGCAGACTTAGCAATTACGAGTGCATTTCCATGCCGTTATGCTGGTAAAGACAAAACGGCGGCAGGGATGGTCGAAGCAGAGATAGCGAGAGCTATGGAATGGCAAAGAGTTACATTAGTTGGTTGGTATCACTCTCATCCGCGTTCTCATGCATCACCATCATTGCGTGATGTCGATTATCAACTTGATTATCAGATAAAAATGAAAGGACCAAGCGATAATGGATATACGCCTTGTGTCGGTTTGATCTGTTGTAAGTAAAACATATCTCCTCGTCATCTATTGAATTTATTGGCAATATTCTGTGGAAAAAAATAACTTTCACATATGTTCTATATACATTGGAGTGTATCAATACCACCATTGAGAATTGTTTATTATGTTTTATAGCGCCATACAATGCTGATGGCAATTGCTATGAGTCAAATTTCAATGTATACTGGTCGATGCCTCCGCCGGAAAATCGTCCGCATGAATATCCCAGGCCTATGTTACTAAGTTACACAATATCACAAGAACTTTTCTTACCTCAAGATGCGCTAGATGAAATTAAAAAATGCATTGAATACTACAGAAGTGAGGGTGGTATCGATTTCAAAACGAATTTCAACAGCACTACTACATACATGGAGAGGTTGAGAAATTCTCTAGCGTCCAAATTACCAGGTCGCAGTCGTGGTAACGACACTGGATATTGGGAAGTGATTAGAGAAATGATTTTGCCAGGATCAAAAGAGGATAATATGTCATCGTCTGATGCATTCATCGCTGTCCAATTTCCTCCAATTGGATTAGCTGAATCATTAGGTCAGAGCACAGCGGGGCTTGGTCCGAATAATATATTCCTTGCACCGGTCAATTTTAAACCCGATACAAATATAGTTTCACCTGTAACAAAGTCATACACGCAACCATCAACTTCAGCGCGCGACTGTAAAAAAGATAATCAAGATGATATGATGATAGATGGTAGATTATTTGGTAAAATCGAAAGACCAGAAACTCTGCCGACATTTCGATCGGGCGAACTTACTGTGTCGGTGAAAAATGTGAAAATGGATTTCGAACCAACATCAATGGATTTTGCTAAACTACCAAATCCACTGTCAATCGAGGCGTTCACAAAAATGAGATCAAATTTATCATCCGAATTCCCATTGGCTGATTTATCACATATCACTCAATTACCAGATTTGAGTAATTTCGCCAATTTTTCGCCGGCCGATCTTGCAAAATTGTCTGGATTTGCATTGGGCGATTTGACAAAAGTGTCCTCGAATGCGTATACAAATTTGTTCGCACCATTGAATAAAAATTGTAGTGGCATTCCAACCACAACGAAGAACATAGTAAACGATCGGATTTCCGATTTTTCACATAGTGGGAACGATCCGATGCAACCAATATCCATTTTTTCGACGGAATCAAGCAAAATGAGTGAAATGAATGACAGGAAGAAATCATTATCTGAAAAGACAATTAATGAAGTTCCAAAATTAAATCGCCCGACAGATTTTTCAACTGCCGAAGAATTATCGATATCGAGTGTACGGCCCGATTTTGGTGCAATGCTTGATATGAAAACATTACATGGAAAAAATCTTCAACCAATTACGATTAACGATCCTGTCGAATCATTAAATTTATCAAAAGATCGCCAATAACTTGGATCTTGTGCAATTTTATTTTCATGATTTTTTCGTTTGAAAAGTAATTCTGTGTCGTTGTTGAACAAAAAAACAAGTATTGGAGCGAGTCCGGAGAACTGGCATCCATTCTCAAGGATTGTCGTCAGGACCTTGGAGGGTTGTGCCATTAGTTGAGATCGTCGAACTCACGACAAGGATTCCACAACAGTGATATGCAAACCCGCGCTGCGTATCTTCAATTCCCTTCACCTTTCGTACTCTCAACATCCTTTACCTTTCCTACGTGTATATGCTTACACACACACACACACACGCATACATACAACAATATACACATACACAGTGACACACTCGCATTTAAAATGATTTTTTATTTGACGTCACATTCGACGCGCGAGAAATGCTTGAATCAGGCGCTTGTATGTATCAGTGTGTGGAAAAAAGACTTGAAGACAGTGTGGTATAAACGATACCTGGCGTGAGTTGAAACGTTAAGCGCTTAAGCCTTTATAGCCCACCAAGTTGAAAAGACTCAACGACTCTGGTTGTGAAAGTAACGTACGTGTATCCGCAAGGAGCATACCGGAGAGGGACAAAACTTTTCGATCCTTCTCTATTTGTGGCGTTGAATCGGCGCGCCACAGTCAGCCCCACAGTCGTGTAGTAACGCTCTCTCCTTCTTCTCCGCGGCTTTCACCTACTCGCGTTCACTGACTTGTATTATTTCAATATATTTCAGCATTGTAATATCTTCGTCTATTGCTAATTTGAACAGTAATTTCCTTCAATTCCATATTTATTGCATTATAATTGCACTGTTTTCAGTTGGTCGTGGTTGAAAAATTGTGTATGGATTGAACTTATTAAAGTCAATCAGGTGCAAATGACTTTTAAGCCATCGAAAAATGAGAGAAAGTTCAAGTAATAGTGATTTGATTCGCTAAAATTTTTGTGTAAATTATTATTTGGTGATGACGTGTGGAAGTGGATTGAGAAGAGAGGAAAAGTATTTCAACATACTGGAATAGAAAATCAGGTGAGCGAGTGACTTTTTGTTCCCTTTTTTTTCTATTTTGAACCAATTCAACAATACCTAGTGATATTCCGGAATGACAGATTTAAACTTTTACTTCACCGTTACTCATAACACATACATACATCAACGCACGCATCCCCACGCACAACCGATCATCTGAAGACATGGTGCTTATATGAGAGAGATGTATGAATTAAAAACCAACTGCTGTTTTGTGGTTGTACAATTTTCCTTTGATTTATGGGAACGTCGAGATTTTTCAAGAATCTCAATACTCACAACTATCGCCTAAGAGTATTTGACACTGAATTATGATAGTTTCTTTTTTTTTACAATAAATACAATATGAATTTAAAAATCAATCGATAATTTGAAACTTGTGAATAAATTTTTCTACAATTGAGCACTGATGGGATTATTCATGAATGCACATGCACAAAAAGACAGACTTTTAATGAATACAGGAAAATACAAAGCGATTTCCATACATCATAATTTCTTTCAATATAGAGCCTTTCACTCCTCTTGTGGAGGAGAAAAATTAATCTAGTTCAGTAGTTGAAAAGTTAACGACGTCGAAATATTGAAGGTCCGTCTGTTCCCACCTCCTTCAAATAAATTAATATACACAACCTGCGAAAATATTCTTTTGAAATTGTGCACACCACCAGATATCATTGAAGTATATATTTACATGCCAGTTTACACATGCATGAAAAAATTGAACGAAAAGCTGAACAGAACCTGGGAATGAAAGCTAGAAAATGAATACAGTATGTCCGTTCACCATTTTAGAGGAGTGTATTGAAACTAAAAAGTATCAATTATCATTTGATAGATAACTTTTCAATTTAGATTTTAGTGGAAAACGAGGGTACCGATTACTGTTGGGAAATGAATGGAAAACAGTCTGAAACGAATATACGAATGATGGGAATTTCTGATGGGCGCCTAAGTTTTATTTAGAACAATATGAAAATGAATTTTCATATCTCGATTTGAGCCGCATAAACGATTTCATATCGATTTTTGAATGAAGCGAAAGAAAGCATGTATTTCAATGTGCCTAGTAAATTGCAGATTATATATGATATTGAATTATACAGGAAAGATAAGAAAAGTCAAGTTTCCACAATGAAAAAATATGTGGAGTCCTCGAGAGATAATAATTCACCGATATGATTAAGTTCTCCTATCTAAGTTACAGAAAATCATAAAAATATTCTATTATCAGATTTTATCATTTCTCTATCGACGCATGCATTAACACGACAATTTTTCAATTTTCAATATTACTTCCTATCGTGTTCCTAGAAAATCCACCGATTTTTACAATAACATATACGATGTGGAGAAGGTCACATTGTTGTTGTTGTGCAAAAAGAAGAAAAATAACGATATGAAAAAGAAAGTGCTTCACGGCCGAATATGTGGTATTTTAGATCCGGATTCGTCGGATCACTATTACATATATCGTTTTATAATATTTCAATTATAACTTGAGTGGAATTCCTTTTTGAAAATTCATATCCGTTCACTATCTCATATCGATGTCATGTTCATTCTTTATGCTGACCAAAGTCGGTTGTTCATTCCTTTGGAATTTCATCGTGCAAAAATCCTTCGAATTTTTCCTTTTTTATTCTCATCCATTTTTTCTTTGCAAATCGCCATTGTGATATAAGGTTCATACGTTCATCGATAATTCAAGCTCACTCTATTTATTATCTGGATACATTTGAGTTTAAATCTCACCCGATGTAATAATCCAATGATTGAAAGAGAATGGCTGGAATAGACTACAATAAACTGTAATGGAATCAAGAAACAAAGGCGTCCATTTTTTTTTTCCATTTTTGAAATGGTCATACAGTCCAACGTTACTTTACAATTCATTTGTAGAACGAGTGTTAATTTCTCAATGTATCTGTAGTGATAACTTTCCTACAGTGAAGTTTCAGCTGTGAAATGGTTAACACCCCAGTACTTTGCAACATTCACTATTCTTCCGTACTAACATTGTCATATCAAAATATCATGAAATTGGAAATTGGTATTTGAAAACCGTGGTTGTCGAAGAGAAATATATAGCAATTTGAATGCAGGATAGAAATTGCAATTTCTGTCGCCAACATTCCGGTCATTTCATTGTCTAAGCATTAAAAAAAAAATAAAAAATAAAAGGAAAGAAATCATATAGAAAGGAAGGAAGAGAAAGAGAGGTGGAACATGAAAGCAAGAGAAAATGATATTAACGTGGGTGGTGGAACAGCGAAAAAAAATATAGGTATATATTGTGACGTGCTGACGATTGAGCATTGAGGGCGCTTGTATATGTATAAATATATGTAGCAATGCACCAGTATAATTTCAATATACTGGACGTCCTTGCTATGTTATCTGCCTCGATTCCGTACCTTTCACTTTCAAGAGTTGAGGAACCAGTTAAAAATCTCTTAGAGTCTTTATTTTCTTCCCTCTCCGTTCCGCCCCCTCATTCTGATATCCATTCTCCTTCCTCATAACTCTCGGACTCTTTTCTTCCACCTACATACCACCATTGCATGAACATTGATATATGCGATTCCGTTTCCCATATGGGCGAGTAATATAAGAAATTCAAATTATTTCAATGCGAAGAGGTGCCCACTTTTTTTCTACCAAACTTCCCCTGCAGTGTCACTTTTAATTATGCATCTCTTTATGCCTGCACCATACGTTCATTCAAAAGTTCATTCGACTATTATTCTCTTGACTCATAACAGATTCAATGATTAACTGGATAACTTCATTACGAATTTTGTCGTATTTTATAAGTTGTAAGGCATTTGAACCAAATTTCTCATAGGAGATCAAGCAAGAGTGGCAACATGTCGAAGACTCAGCATCAGTCGCAAAATGGCGTGGTGCCAGGTGGTGTAAATGATCCTGATGACTTTTTGGATGATGATACTAGTCCATCGACCCAAGATTACGGGGAGAGGTGAATATATTCTTCAAATCTGTCAATTCTTATCTCATTTCGAATCAGAGAAAAAAAGTAACTTAATGCGTCTGTTTTCGTAGTCCATCTTCATTGTCTAATTTATCACATACATTTTTTCAGTCATCGAACAGTGATGGAAACAAAAGCTTGGGATGTGTTCAGAGATCCGCCGCAAAAGATTGATTCCGGTTCAATGGCAAATCAAAGATGTCTCGATACGACAGTACAAATAACGAAAGCAATTGTATACTTCTTTGTATTTGTCATTGTACTCGGTAGCGGTGTGATTGCTAAAGGAACAATTCTCTTGATGACCTCGCAGCTACAACCCGATCGTGTAATCGGCTATTGCAACAGAGAATTGGGCCGTGACAAGCAGTTTGTTGTAACATTACCAGAGGAAGAAAGGATTGTCTGGATTTGGTGTATAATAATAGCATATGTAGTGCCTGAATTTGGAACATTATTCCGTAGTGTGCGGATGTGCATATTCAAATCATGGAAGAAGCCATTGTCATCACACTTTTTGCTCGTTTTCATCATGGAAACATTCCACGTTGTTGGATTGGCGTTAATGTTCTTTACAGTATTGCCAGACATTGATGTGGTGAAGGGCGCAATGATAACTAATTGCGTTTGTTTTGTGCCGGGACTGCTCGGTTTATTATCAAGAAACAAAAGTAAAGACGAGTCGCGGATATGTGTACTTGTACTTGTTGATTTAGCAGCTCTAGCCGCTCAAGCGAGTGGTTTTGTTGTATGGCCGCTATTGGATAGTTCCAAGCATAGCCTCTGGATCATTCCACCAACATTGATACTTGTATCTTGTGGTTGGTGGGAGAATTACGTTACTACACAAAGTCCCATTGGTAATTGAGACTTATGAATTAATAATGAATTAGTATTCTTGTAGAATTTTATGTAACATAGCTGAATTCATCGTTCTATCCTCCTATTTCCCTTCAGGTTTTGTTCGTACTCTTGGCAGGGTGAAGAAAGACCTTCGCTTGACGAGATACTTTACATACATGTTTATTTCTGTATGGAAAGTACTGTGTTTTATCATCAGTGTGTTAGTTATTCTCCATATGAAAGGCGAAACAGTTGGACATTTGTTTACGATGTTCGGCACTGCATTTGGTGATCACAAAATGACTGTTGTATCTGTCAATCCTGCAGTCACCGGCGTGATACCTGATCTTGCTGATATTTTACGTAATGGAGAAACCGAAACAATCACTGCACATATTAGTACAGCAATATACGTTTTATTACTCCAGATATTTGGCGCATACTTTACATATATATTCGGTGAGTACATATATAGCTATGACGGGTATAAATCAACTATACATTTTCGGTGATAGAATGCTTAGTTTTGCGGTTTTCATTACAGGAAAGTTTGCATGTAAGATTCTTATCCAGGGCTTCAGTTATGCATTCCCCGTAAGTCTCACTATTCCTGTTTTGATATCATTATTGATTGCTGCGTGTGGACTGCGCAATGGTGATCCATGTTTCTTCCATGGTACGATACCAGACTATTTATTCTATGAGTCGCCGCCGCTACTCAATGATTTCGTTTCGAAAAAATATGCATGGGTATGGCTGCTATGGCTGCTATCACAAACTTGGATCACACTTCATATTTGGACACCCAAATGTGAGAGACTTGCAGCGACGGAAAAATTGTTTGTTGTTCCTATGTATGATTCACTATTAATCGATCAATCGATGGGATTGAATCGCAAACGTGATGACCAGCCAGAAGTCAAGGTTGAAGATTTAGCAGAAATTGAAAGAGAGAAGGGTGATGGCGATTATGAAACAATTTACGAACAAACAGATGGCTCGACTACACCACCGTCTGCAGTCAAAAACAGTGACCATGTAACAAGAATTTATGCATGTGCGACAATGTGGCACGAAAATAAGGAAGAAATGATTGAGTTTTTGAAAAGTATTCTGCGTTTAGATGAAGATCAATGTGCAAGACGTGTAGCACAAAAATACTTGAAGGTTGTTGATCCGGATTATTATGAATTTGAAACTCATATATTCTTCGATGATGCATATGAACTTGCAGATCATGATGAGAACGAAACACAAGTCAATCGTTTCGTCAAGCTTTTAGTTGGTACATTAGATGAGGCAGCGTCAGATGTTCATCAAACGAGGATGCACGTACGAGCACCGAAAAAATATCCGACACCATACGGCGGTCGATTAGTGTGGACATTACCGGGGAAAACGAAGATGATTGCCCATTTGAAAGATAAAAATAAAATACGCCATCGTAAACGTTGGAGCCAAGTAATGTACATGTACTATTTGCTTGGTCACCGTCTCATGGAATTGCCAATAAGCGTTGATCGTAAAGAAATGATTGCTGAGAATACATTCCTTTTAACGTTGGACGGCGATATTGACTTTCAACCGGCTGCTGTAAAACTACTCGTCGATTTAATGAAGAAGAATAAGAATCTTGGTGCTGCTTGCGGCCGTATACATCCAGTTGGTTCAGGTCCAATGGTATGGTATCAAATGTTTGAATATGCCATTGGTCATTGGCTACAAAAAGCCACGGAACACATGATTGGTTGTGTACTATGTAGTCCCGGTTGTTTCTCATTGTTCCGTGGTAAAGCTCTTATGGATGACAATGTTATGAAAAAATACACCACCAAATCAGAGGACGCGCGGCATTATGTACAATACGATCAGGGTGAAGATCGATGGCTCTGTACACTGTTACTACAACGAGGATATCGTGTTGAATATTCAGCTGCTAGTGACGCTTATACTCACGCACCTGAAGGATTCAATGAATTTTACAATCAACGACGACGATGGGTGCCTTCAACAATTGCTAACATTATGGACTTACTCATGGATGCAAAACGTACAATAAAAATAAATGATAATATTTCATTACCCTACATTTCATACCAAATTTTACTCATGGGTAAGTATTCACATTTTCTGTTTAACATTTGTATAGAGTATGTATTCAAAATATGGTATATGGAAATATTGCGCCAGGTGGTACCATACTCGGACCCGGAACGATATTTCTCATGTTGGTCGGGGCATTCGTTGCTGCATTCAAGATTGACAATTGGACAAGTTTCTACTACAACATAATACCGATCCTTCTCTTCATGCTAGTTTGTTTCACGTGTAAAGCTAGTATTCAGGTACGGGTTGAGGACACTCTCATAATGCCTAAGAGTTTCTGCCCTCATACCCTCTAATACTTGGGTGTGTCGCGCTTTTCAATGGTCATCTTCATTCTTCATCTGTACATGTTATCTTTTCAGCTTTTATGTGCACAAATATTGTCAACAGCATACGCAATGATAATGATGGCGGTAATTGTTGGTACAGCGTTACAACTTGGTGAAGACGGAATTGGATCGCCATCAGCAATATTTTTGATATCATTGTCAAGTTCATTTTTCATAGCGGCATGTTTGCATCCGCAAGAATTTTGGTGTATTGTACCTGGTATAATATACTTGTTGTCCATACCTTCTATGTATCTGCTCCTCATTTTGTATTCAATCATCAATTTGAATGTTGTGTCATGGGGAACTCGAGAGGTCCAAGTGAAGAAAACAAAAAAGGTTTGTGAATGTCAAGAAAGATAAGATGGCAGAATTACTAACGTGTAACTAAAACTGCAAGGTATTACACATCAGTTCATATAATCTTACCGTTAAAGTTTGAAGGAACCAACATAAAAATCTTATATCGCCACTAACAGAGAAAATGTAGCGCAGTATCCTTTTAGATGCATTGCAACAGATTGTGATGAAAGCGAAAAAGTACACAGTCATACAGTTTATGGGGCGCTATCATATCATCAAATTCCTTTTGCCACAAAGGATACAAATCATGACTGACCGTAGACCTTGAATCTATAAATTTTCTTGCCGTGAGGTATTCGATCAAAAAATGTGCCTTTTTTCTTTTCAATTCTCAACTCCAATTTGTGGAGTGAAGAAAATCATGCAACCAATTTTGGTGAACATGCCTTCCCAATTATATTTACTCAATAGAAACGAATTGCAGACGTATTTCAAACTCATTGATTGTTGCTTCTATTGCTCTGTTCAGAATGTAGGGCGTATTCATCATGGTGTGTGCTCCCCGGTGATGGTCATTGTAGTTTTATTTACTTACTGGTAACTCAAAAAGAAAAAGATTTACACAGATGAAACATGAATATATAGATTTTCGTCGCTGGCATCATCAGCATAATCTATGGCCTAGTTATGATTGCTGTATTGACTGCTATAACAATCAACGTGGTTGAAGATGGTTGGTTATCACCATCAAGTTTATTCATAATATTGGTAGCAATACAAATAATTATCGCTGGACTCATGCACCCACGTGAAATTGGATGTCTATTGCATGGGTTTATTTATTATATAACCGTACCATCGATGTATGCCGTACTAATAATCTATTCACTATTCAATTTAAATGATATTAGTTGGGGCACGCGGGAGACACTTGTAAGAAAGACTGCAATGGTAAATAGAATATGTTGACATAAAAAATTTTTTGCACTTAAAAACACATCTACTAATCCAATGGAAATATAAGCAACCACTATCAGGAAATAAATATCGGAACGTTTGATATCGACAGGAACTTGAACAAGAAAAGAAAGAAGCCGAGGAAGCAAAACGAAAAGCCAAGAACAAATCATTACTTGGATTTTTACAAAATGGTACGGGCTCTAATGACGATGACCAAGGATCAATTGAAATTTCTCTGGCAGGATTATTCAAATGTATGCTGTGCACTCATGGAAAACCGTCTGATGAAAAACAGCAGCTAGTTGCCATCGCCGAGTCACTCGAACAACTCGGGAGACGTTTGGAACACATCGAAAGGTTAGTAATGACTACGAAACAATTGTCAATTTCAACTAATGCAAGCGTAAAACATATTTTCATTCCTCAGGACTATCGATCCTCATGGTCATTCGTCAGGTCGACGACGGGCGTCATCGATCGGCTCCCGTTCGGCTGATCACCTTGGTGCAATCGAGGAAGAATCAGGCAAAAATCAATCAGATCCGGAAAGCGAACCCGAAACAGAAGCTAGTCAAACGAACGAGATGCCGCGTGATCCAAATTTCCTTTCTCGACCGTATTGGTTGAGTGATGATGGATTGAAGAAAGGTGAAATCGACGTTTTGTCAATGCAAGAAGAATTATTTTGGAAGGATTTATTGGAAAAATATTTATATCCTATTGACGAAGACAAGGCTGAGAAGGTAATATTCAAAACAATTGAATAACAGAGCATTCGCGAATTATGTAAAATCGTCAATAGTATCGACATTTTCATTTGATGCTTGATATCATCTGAAATTTTAAATTTGGACTCGTAAAGAGTAAAGACACACAACAAGATGTGGATTATCTATCTGATAAACTGAGAGAAGAAATTTTTTTCCCACTCCAGAATGTAATTTCATTTCGAACTCATCAATGTGATTAGACAGCATGGTAGAGGCGAAATCGATGATACATTCTGGGAAGATGTGAATTTATCATCTCTTGAAACGTGCGCGTAGTAAATTAGATTTGTGTTTCACTACCAAAATATCTTATCACAGACAACTAAAGTTTTCCCGATTAAACAGGGATTTTAATACGAGAAAAGTCATAATAAGCGAGACTTCGATGCTTGCATCTTCGTCTCTTGAAATGTATTCATGCATATGTTATTGGAGCACTCGTTCAAATTCGTTTGGTCGGGCGTTTCTTTGATATCTTCGCGAAAGAATTTCTTACTCTCAGTCAATATAATTAATAATAAAATGCTGATATCAGGCAAGAATAGCGAAAGATCTCAAGGACCTACGTGACCAAAGCGTCTTCGCGTTCTTCATGTTGAATGCACTCTTCGTACTCATCGTCTTTTTGCTGCAATTAAACAAAGATTTGCTCCATATCAAGTGGCCATTTGGGGTCAAGACAAACATCACTTATGATGATAGTTCACTAGAGGTAATTACCGCTCTGCTATTGTTACGTACTTTTCCTACTTTTTTTTTGTTCCTTTTTTTACCACTCATCATCTAGATTGAGAGCGTTCAAAGATAGGGTTTTCAACGCACTTTAATCTCCAACGAAAAAGTACGTGGGCAATTAGCGGGGCTTCGCTACTATTAAACTAATGCATATGGTTTTTTTCTTTTTTTTTTCTTTTTTTTTTCTTTACGTAAAATAGGCACGCATCGCCGCCGACCTCATTGAACTTCGGAACAAAAGTGTATTCGCATTCTTAATGTTCAATGCTCTTTTCGTACTGATTGTATTCTTACTACAATTGAACAAAGATCAGCTGCACGTTGTGTGGCCGTTGGGGATCAAGACGAACATCACCTTCGTTGAAGAAACCTCAGAGGTACCGGTATACCCCGGCCTCGTATATTTCACTTTTTATTATTTATTTCACTTCTCACAAAATATTTCGCTCTCTCTGTCTCTCTCACACCCTCTTTTTCTCTATTTTCCTCTCTCTTACTACTTTTTTTCTCATCTTGTGCAACACATATTGTACACTTATACAACCACAGTTTAATAAACTAATGGAATGTGGTGAATGTTCGCACGAAATACTCCGAACTTAACAAGCAAAACTATGGAGGAAGGACAAATATTGCAAATCCTTCCGTATTTCAATAAAGTCTGTCTTTATTTGTTCATTTCTGTTTTAACATTCTTGTTTTGGAATAAGAATCCAAACTTTCTTCAACTATCCAATGATAATTCAACGATTGGACAGGAAGAACTAAAACTAAAAGTGACTGTTTTAATGTACATATACAGAAAAATGGATAAAAACTCAATGTAATATAAAACATAAATATGTACATAAATGTCATTCATATTCTTTCAAAAACACTGTGAATGAAAACTAATTTCACACGGTTGCAGTTATGAAAATAAGCTGCAATCTTTGACTACTTTTGGTTTGGGCACAACAACGATGGATTCTCACGGCTGGTTTTCCGTGTTTTTGTGTTTAACGATGATGTATGATGATGTTGCGGAAGTAAAAAACGAGGTTGGAAAGTGCGATGGTGAAAATAATAAAAAAAAAACTAAAGTCATGCAATGTTCATGTGTGTTTATGCAGTAACCACATGTTAAAAATGCTTTTCTACAATTATGTACATAATATATTTTGACTTATGGTTTACTAAGGATAATTTTTAATCATTTGGGTATATTTATGTACATGCATAATATATATGTTTAATCTTATCGGTGCAAATCACATTGAAAGAAAAGTGAAATATAACATGGCTTACCCAAAATCATTCTAGGTACGCATTACTAAGGAGTATCTGCAACTCGAACCAATTGGTTTGGTATTCGTATTCTTCTTCGCACTCATCCTCGTCATTCAATTTTCGGCCATGTTATTCCATCGATTCGGAACATTTGCACATATCCTGGCCAGCACAGTTTTGGACTGGTACTGCTGCAAAAAGGTAATCATATTATATATTAGCCAAGTGATTGAGATAGAGCATGTGTAATGATTTCATTCAATTCGGAGAATATCTGATTGAGAAAACTATGTTAGATGTTTCAATTATGTGAGTCAATACATTTTATATAATTCAGTTTTGCAATTAAATTGACACCAGAATTTAGTTTCACATCTGTGCAAACAATACTGATGTACGTAGACATGTATATATGATCGACGAGTAGATTTGTTTCTATTTTGTTTTTCATCATACATAATGGATTTACAATTATCATAGGCAAAGGATCTGTCCGAAGAAGCATTACTATCTAAACATGCTGTTGAGATAGTCAGAGATTTACAGCGTCTTGATGGGATGGAAGGTGATTATGACGAGGGCAGTGGAAGTGGACCTGGCAGAAGAAAAACAATCAGAAATCTAGAGAAGAGTCGAAGAAAAACGCAGGCAATCAATACACTAGATGTGGCATTCCGTCAACGTTTCTTCAGTATGGCGGAAGGCAATGGTGAGCTCAAACAGTATGTTCAGTGAAACAAAATTAATTTTTTATTTTTTTCTATGTTACTCCAGGACTGCCGCGTAATATGTCAACACGCCGATCTACGAAGGCTTTTAAAGCTTTTGAAGGCCGTCGTAACAGCATTATGGCACTGAGGAAAAAATCTCAGATGCAGACACTTGGTGCAAACAATATTTATGGAGTAGCCGGTAATGCTTTGGGAATACAGCCACGGCCAACTCGCAGTAGTCAAATTTCCGTTAAAGATGTTTTTGCGGATACCGGCCACATAAACACAGCTTATGATAATGAAGACAGTCCTCGGAATAGTTTGAGACTTCAGCCAATGGGCGGGAATCCATGGCGTGATACTAACTCGAAAATGTAATTTTTACGAATCGTGGAAGCTAGAATAAAATTAAAAAAAATTACTTTTTTATATGAAATCAACTTGCCAAATATTCGTGCGAAGAATTCTTGTCAGTCCCCATCGTATTTCGCACATAGAATTTTATACTAAAGTCATGAGTAATCATATCGAATGTGATCATGTATGTTCCAATCCCATTATGCAGTAATAATAACTCATTGATACATCACGTATTCGATGTCATTTGACGTATCATAATTTTATCAAGGGGATTGAACGGATAGTCGTGAAAGGATCTAGCTTCATTCTAGTGTAATAAATTAACTTTATTATAAGCATTGCAGTTACACACATTTCGACACATGCGAACATCCTTCATGGAGATTGAAATAATGCTTCAGTTGTCAATATTATATATGTTAACATCATATAGTCATTCATTGAATTTCTTATCGACCACTCGTGGCATAATCCAAACGGACGATAAACTATCATTGTTAGACTGTACGGTATATTTGCCATGCAGATGTAATTGTTGCTCATAACCAAGCTATGAATTAAATTTAATCATGAGTTTTGATGAGTATTAGAGACAGATAGCAGGCGATATTGTAGATTGACTCACCCGAATAATTCTGTAGTGAAGACCCATACATAAGTGAGATATTTCGGCTCCATGTATGGAATTAATGATCTTGAATTTGTCCATACTATTACATTTTCAATCGAATTTTCATATTGGGTGTAATACGATAATTCATATTTCATGCAGATTACTATTTCCAATAATATGATTGAGGTAATAACAACGGTTCCAGTAATAATGCAATTATAATGGAGATAAAAAGCATGGACAATGAAACTTAAACCAATCGTACACAAACACCAGTCGATGAGATGTTTATCTCCTTTTTCATGCAAGAGCTCCTGCTCTATCAAGAGGGGATCGATGGCTGTAAACGGGAGATTAAAGTAAAATAAATGAGGACTCTTGCTATAACAATAAATTTACGGTAATGTCTCCAAAAGAGGTTATATGCCAAGCCAAAAATTGATCGGATTCCAATGGCTGTGATGCCAATTGATGCAAAAATGAATTGTGGTAGAGCTCGTGAAAATCGTCTGTACGAATGGTTTACAAGCCGATAAATACAGGTTCCAGAGCCAAGAAGAAGGTAGCTGCAAGACAACACAGCGTCTGGAATCATACGTGATCCTTATTGTATCACGAATTAATGTGACATGCCAGTTTTGATTTGAATATATGAATATATATATTATTCGTCATGAACTTTGATTGTTTCATTTGATTGGCCGATGCTCACGAAGATACAACAGTCACGATTATGAGGTTGGCCTATTTCAGAAAATGTATCGATGCCCCCCACTATTTTTTTTCTCAACTAATGAGATAACATCGTGCGCATTCGATCAATGGCATTCTCATACATAAATTTTGATACTCCACAATTGATTTTGTTCGCATCACAAAATGTTCCGGGACTGGGAATGCGAAAAAATTTAAGCACTCCAAAATTGAGTTTTTGTTCATGTCAGATTTGCATTAACTCTCCGGATATTAACTCCTAACAATTCAATCTACATAGTTTTCCATTTCACAAATGGAGTGTGAACATCCTATCACGAATGATTGAACGAAGTTCATACTTTTACACCGAGAAAAGATCGTAAAAAAATATTTTTGACAATTCAATGGAATAATTTAATTTTATATTTTTTTTTCTTTTGGTTTTGTATTCTGCGCAGTTTTTAACTAAGTTTAGCGAGCATTCAAACACTAATCTAGGAGTTGAAAAAAAGGAAACATTGATTTTTTATGAAACATTGAAGTTTCGAATTCAGCTCAAAGTGGCAAACCGAATAAATCGAGGAACTTCATTCAGTACAGCTTCGAAAGAGCTAGTGATAAAAATGCCAATTGATGATGTTTGTGAAGAGAGGAATCTCCTCCAATTTGGTTCACGTAAATGGAGTAAAAAGCATTTGTTGTCGTATTTATTTCCACATTTGAAAGATACAATTAATCATTAATTATAAAGTGAATATTGGGTATCAAGTAACTCATATAAGAATTGTGATATCGAAAATAAGAATAGTGAAAATATGAATTTGAAAGAAATGTAGAGGTTTGGTGATAATCCATGTTCAAATACTACTGATTTCTTTTATCCGCCGTTCCACTGCCATAGACTGTATCCCATCGAACATAGACATCGAGATCCTTCGGGGAAACACTGGGTCTCACAGTAGCAAGCGCCTCATAGAAGTCACTGGCTGTTACACATCTGACATCATCTTTTTGAATTTTTTCTAACTGTTCGAAGGAAATACTTCTAATAGGCCCCATACTCGCTTCTTTGCATAAATTTGCCATATCAGCCCCAGAATAATTATCTGACTGCATCGCAATTTCTTCCATGTCCTCATCAGTTAGTTCATGTCGTTCTGAGGCCAATAAATTCTGTACTATTTGCTTTCTGGCATTTAATTCAGGTAATGGGACATACAGTCTCTTGACAAAACGTCTTCGAGCCGCTTCATCAAGCTCGTACGGTCGATTCGTTGCGCCTATAACTAAAATTTTATCTTCATCACCAGTCGTTGCACCGTCTAATTGAACCAAGAATTCGGTTTTGATTCTTCTGGAACTCTCATGTTCAGTTTCCGACCTTTGGGTTAATAATGAGTCAATCTCATCAATAAAAATTACTGATGGTTGATGTACTCGAGCAACAGCAAAAAGAGCGCGCACCATTTTCTCACCGTCACCAACCCATTTTGAAGTAAGTGCGCTGGATGAAATTGAGAAAAATGTTGACTTACTTTGAGATGCTATGCATTTTCCTATTAAAGTTTTGCCTGTACCAGGGGGACCAAAAAGAAGAATGCCTTTCGGAGGGCGTCGCAAGCCCGTGAAAATATCTGGACGTAGCATAGGTAGTACTATGACTTCTTTAATTATTCTCTTCGCATCCTCTAAGCCTGCTACATCATCCCAGGTTATTAAAGAGCCAACATCCATTATTTCATTTTTAATAAGCTCGATCATTTTTGGGTCTATGTTTTTTAACCTCTCATCCTCAATCTCCGTCGACTCGTCCTGTGATTGTGATTTATTCTCTTTTTCCTCTTCGCGTTTCAGTGGGCAGACAAATGGAGAATTCACTGATACTTTACCACCGAGAGTCTTCTTCGTCTTGTTCGCATTCTTCTGTTGTTCGACATTTATTTGTCGCCCTGTTCGAAACGGTTGCAGTTTAATATTCTTGCTTCCTTCATCTTCTTGTTCACTTCTTCGCGATGAGACACAATCGCGGTTATTGTCGAATTCGTTGCTGGTTATTTTATTGTATTTCTCATATAGAGAGGTGAAAAGACGTCGTTTTTCGTCTCTCTTGTTATCATCAGTTGATTCGGTGTTGGGAAAGACTCGAGATGGTGCTATATTTAATGATTGATTTGGTTCTCGGATTTTGTGTGGAATTTTCCTTTTTCGTGGCGAATTTTTCTTGCCTTTCCAGTACTGGATGATATCCACGATTTCCTGATCCAGTGGAACAGATTGCTTGCAACTTTTCATTGGATCTGTTTGACATGGTAGTGGTTTGATGTGTTTCAATACATCGTTAACGTTTTTCAATTTTGATTGATATTCCAATGTGCCATCAGGTTCTTCAAAGCCGTCGTCTCCCAGGATTCCTCGCTTTCTCATTTTTTCACTGTATTCATCAAGTCCATTACTCAACAATGTGAGAGCAATCTCCTCTGACCTGAAGTTTGAACAGTAAAATTTGGTATAGAAAAAAATTGTTTATTTATTTTTTTGAATACTTTCGTGCTCACTTTTTCCTAGCGACATGATATTTCATGGCCAAACACATCCGTATCGTGTCCATGTCATATTCGTCTTCTTGATGAAATGTGGTTGCGTGATACGCCGCTAAATAGTTGTCTACGAGCAACTTTGCCTCCTCTTCTCGATCAATCGTTTCTTCATTTTCGACATTCATTTTACTTTTATCATTCGCTATTCCAATCAATTTTCTTCAATGAAAGTCATGCAAATATGAATTTATTGTGGTAGTCGGTTGTAGACAATTTTTTTTACACGAGCATAAAGAACCCTTGGGAACAAATGATAACTGCACAACTTTTAGGTTATGATATACGGCACAGTTTAGTTGTTGTTTACATAGAACAGCAGTCGGACATATACACACGAGCAAACCTGCTCAAATCCATATGCGCAATGCAACATACGATTGAATGTCAATAAAGCGTTTGTTTGTGAGGAGATGAATCAAGTAGAATTGTGGAGTTTTTAGAATTCTTCACCTATTAAAAATGTTTTATTTTTAGCTTGTGAACGGACTTTTCAATTTACCCTTCAATTACAGTTTTCTATCTCATCAACGACTAGTACAGCGAATTATCGGTAGTCAAAAAGTTAAGTTTCAAAAGAACAATATCAATGACATTTTCATTGGACGCACAAGATGACAATTTACACCAATTATTCGGTTCCATCAATTACTTCAATTTATTTGCTTCAAATCATCATGCCGAAGGCAATAATCTTAAAAGATTGAATATTATTAGTACGGTAAATGTCTTAGAGATCGAAAATGAGAAATCTACTAATAGGTTTTTCCGTACATCAGTAGTTTCAGGTGCGAAGAATATGAGAATAGAAATATCATTAATTGTTAATTGATGGGGACAAACAAAAGTATATCGAATGACTAACCTGAAAGTGGTTTTTTTGAATTTGGAAATTGGAAGCTAGGGGTTGATTTCATTTGGGAATTGCTCGCATTCCATATGAATCTAAACTTGATATAATTTCATTTCGGAAATCTAAACTCTTGACACGAAGTCGTATATATACCTCAATATATACTTCATTGTTAGTCATGCTATGACGATGGACTTATTCGTAAATATACGGGAAAAACCCTCAGTATATAAAATAATTGTTGTTCATAACAAGAAACGGAATAATAATAAGTTATTCTATTGTAAACTATGTGGAATTGATTCACAATGGACGTAATTATTCGTTATCACTGAAATGCCACACGCTCAGACTTATGCTATTTCATTGTTCTTCTGTGAATAGTTGCAGTTCCATGTAAGACCATATTCAAACTTCCATTGAAGAAAACAGCTGACGCGGTCATGAGTATTTAGTCCTTCGAAAATATTGAGGTATGGTTTGTCAGATAGTTCAGTTAAAGCACTGCTACCAGTAAGAGACTTGTAACATTTAGAAGATGTGATTATTTACTTTGCATGATGTTGACCAAAAAATTTGACCAGAATCAATCAATTTGCGTTTAAACACCAGACGCCTGGGAGCTATTTACATTTTTGTGTCAATTATGTTTGACATATAAAATCGGTTGTGCTGCAAAATGACGGCGTTCTACATCAAGAGATGATTCGCAATGTCATTCTATTCTCTCCGCAATTTTGTCGCTCCGAAGATTCGAAAAGCGACGGATAGATGCTAGTTCTGACATCAGTTTTCTAGCCTCCTGTATCGGCATCTCATTACGTGGATTTGGATTAAAGAATAATTCTGTATTGAGGTCTGAACCAAATTTTTTCGCAAGCCAGTACACGTATTGGAATTTTCCATATTTTCATTTAATGGATAAGCATTGAATATACGGATTCCTACCTTCGATAGTGATCGATCTATCAAGTTAGATCAATCACGTGGCTTTGTAAATCTCGAACATAAAAGAGCTTCTCATGCATGGTTCTATATTTTTTTGTAATGATATTACGTCACTCATTTCGTGGTCCGTTCTATTGAAAAGATCTCATAGGAACGACGACTGCATTTATAAAATCTCATAAAACCTATTAAATTTCATATACGTATATATTTATGCATATTTTCGAATTTTTTATTCGAATCTATAAGATATTTTCGATACGTGGTATCTCAAGTTAAGTTCGAAATCTTCAGAATGGCGTGTAGTAGCACAACTATACGCGCAAATAATTCATCATTTGTACACTAATCAAATTCCTACATTAAAAATTCAATGAGAAGACAAGAGTTCATACTTCTTCGGTTGGCGAATTGTATGATCCAAAAATAATAGAATGTTAGAAGTAGCTTCAGTAAATATAGCATTTCAATGCATTTTATTCAGAATTTTGGTTTTAAAACTTTTATAGGAGTTTCATGACTTTTGAAAGCATACTTGATATTTTATCAATGAACACCTCTCATCGAAGAAATAATTTCAATTTATAACTCTTTTCACATGAAAATATAAAAAGGATTCAAACAAAAAATGATGGATCCTTGCATTTGATAATGATCACGACTCAATTCAGTATGCGGTAATAATTTGGAAAAGTTTCGGAAGAGCGAGTCAGGGTTAGTATTGTTCGCAATTAACATGAGCAACTTTGGGTTAACGATGATGTAGCAATATGAATCTCTTGGCATTTTGTGCATGACGGTGTACACATAACTTATGTAATCTATGCAATTCATTAACGCACTCACACGCATACACATTCATATGAAACATCCAACCATTAATCTCTCTCTATTAAACTATGCAAATAGTCTAAAATGACTTCTTTCTTTGTCAATCACAATGTGAATTAACAGTCTCTGGTATTTAATTTATTGTTCATATTACGGTATATATAATGCAAGAATAATAGGGCGGAGGATTTTCATCTGTCAAGAAGTCACAAAAAGATCGAGGGCGACAGACGAAACAACAACGGGTGAATACATCAACTGACTTTAATTGGAAGAGGGGTGAAATGTTGTGCAACAAATATTACATATCTGAATTATTCCATTGTTGACGTGAGCATCATCCCGTTCTGTATTTGTACGAAGTTTCCCCTTTTGTGGTATATCATCACTATGAATATTAAATATTTTTCATATTCTCAGCATTTAACTGAAATGGCATGAAGATGAGCAGATACCGGCTGTTTTATTCATGAGTCTTGTTAAAGGAGCCAAGACGAAATTGAAATTCTATGCAGAGTTTTTCACAAAAATCTACGATTTTCCACGGCAATATTCGGACTTTATATACTACCGTAAAATTTTTTGTTGTATACAAAAAAAGATGCATAAAATATCGCAATTATATAAGTCATGAAGAGTGATAAAAAGGTACAATAATTTATATATTTGGAGCTTTGTTTGTCTAAGAAAAATTCGAAATTCCACAATTTTCATAGAAAGTTGTAGGAAAATGTAGATTATATAGCCGGTTGAATCAAGCGTTGATTATCACGAAAAAGTTCTATGTCGACAGATGAACTAGATAATGATCTATGATCAAATGTCCCTGTATGATATGGAGCAAGGATTCCTTTTCCCGTTGAAATCCTCATTGTGTGAAATTAACATATGGCTTTTAGCGAGTTCATAAGGAATCACATAAAATTGAACTTTAGTCGAAAATATAATATCTTTTATTTATTGCTGATGTATATATCGCGTGATATTATTTGTTTCCTCACGAATTCATTCCTTCCATTATTTTTTTTTTCAACATACTCGTAAATACGCTATAAATCTCTTCGTGATTGTCATATGTCAGAAACTTTCTTTTCTGTTCTAATTGGTAATAGGGAATTATTGTAATATTGTGAAAATATTCATGTTCGTTCAAATACTTCTGGAATTCAAATTCTCAAGCCATGAACAGCTGAGATATATCGGTGCATCACATGAGAACTATCAGAGATATATTGGTCTTCCTCATTCTTTACTGGGCTCACATGCTATTGCAAAGTAGACGGTGTTATTTTGACACAACTTTTGTTTCCCAGTAATTTAAAAAAAGTTGTTTGACAATGAGCAGTTTTTTCATTTATGACATTAGCATCGTCTTTCGGATGTTTGTAAAAGTAGGGAGTTTTTATGAGACAGGTAATACGTTGAGGAATATGTGAACAGTAACAAAAATGTTCCAGACGCAAAACGATTTGTTCGATTCTGCTCATTGGGATTTTCAATTATTCGGCACTCATGAGCATAAAACAATACTTCATGGTTACGTGAATAAAATTTTTCAGAAATTATAACAATCTTGACCCACGAACTAATGATCCAACATATGATTTTTCTATAAGAACATTCGTTATTGATGCCATTTTTTCCAAAGCGCTTAATTTTCATGTATGATCCTCAACAACAACATTGGATGATATTCAATATTTTCCATTGAACTTTGCGGGATTTCTTTCCATTGAATCATAAAATTCTTACAACTCGATGCAAATTTCTAATTTTAAACGTTACTGACGCAAGATATTCATATTACAAAGTCGAATTTTCTTTGTCAGCGCTGTGGTTTTCGGTACAAGTGTACCTGATTTCAATTTTCATTACCATCCTCCCAATAAATTTCTACTTTGTTTACTTATTAATTTCTATTCTCGTGTTAATTCGAAGTTGGTAGTGTCTTAATCTGACTGTACACAGAATCTTACGTCCTCACGTACGTAGTTGAGTAATAGTTCATGATGGTAGGATACATCTTATACTCTCCGGTATCTATTGATTGATCGTTTGGATTTTCATAATAAAATAGAAAAATCATTCTCGTTGCCTTCATTTATTGTAATGATTTTTCAAACCAAACAAACGTAAAACCGCGTATAAAGTTTATCAAATATCGATGTTTGAAAAATGATTTGATTTTTTTGTGAATTTTTTAAAAAAGCAAAAATGGTATTGTAATACAAACCTTAGTCATTGCATTTCGTTTTGAGAAGAGTCTATTCAATTATCTAATTTCATCAATATCGAGCGCATGAATCATCAATCCAGGTTCTTCGGGTGAAGTCTGAATCGCCGGTCATATATTCTCTGTAAAAGTGTGGACTTGACAATCATTGACACACTTACAAAGTGTTCACGCTGCATTGCGTAATGCAGTAACTGGCACTCATTATCCTACTATTAGTTAACATGATTCAGACGAGATTAATGACACAGCCACCTGAATACTCAATGTAATTAAGTATATGATGCAGCAACAAGTAAAGAACATTCCTGATATACTTTATCGATGAAAACGTATGGATATCAATTGCTGGACACTCGTTAACTTCACATCAATCGTAGACTTCTTTTAACGAGATTGACTGACCACAATTTGCATTCAATTTCGCCGATTATGGAGGTACGATTTTTTTTATTACATAACAAAAATATATTCGTTATTTCAATTGTGGAAAAATATATTGTGTCGTTCGGCGAAATTCCAACGAAGATGAATACAACCCTGCAGTGTTTCAAATTTCTTCACATTATTACTCGGACAATCAGTGTATTACGTCCCATTACATGCTCACACGCGAATTCCACCCATAAGAAGTCTAGCCATCAAATAATTCGTATATTGTAAAATTACTTGATAATCATTTATGTTTAGAATTACACTTCTACGGTTGTTCACGAGTCTTCAATAGCATGGCCAGACTGGATCGTGATCGGGGTAATGCTCACAATATCGGCTATTATCGGAGTTTACTATCGATTCACTGGTGGTCGACAACAAACTACGGAGGTATGGATAGATGAATACAATAATATAAAATGGCAAATAAATAATTCGATGAAGTATATAAATGGTTCCTTGATTACTAAACAGGAATATTTTTTTGCGGATCGGTCAGTCGGAATTATTCCTCTTTCATTGACCATGATGATAGCTCATCTGTCAGGTGTTACATTGCTTGGGACCAGCGCCGAAAACTACAGTTATGGTGCGCAGTTTAATGTGTTTTACCTGGGTTTCATCTTAGCAACACCGATAGTTTCAAATTTTTACCTACCTGTGTTCTACCAACTTAAAATGATGAGTGTATATGAGGTATATTGATTATTTTCAAAACTATGAAAATGCTATCAGAATCGTTCAGACGTTCGGAAGTGTAAATTGTTCAAATTAAACGTGCAAAATCTCTCTATGTCACATTAGTATCTCCGTCGTCGGTTCGGAATAACTACGAAGCTGTTGGCGAGTACTACGAGTTCTACGTCGATGATCTTGTACCTTGGTGTTGCTATGTATGCTCCTGCACTTGTTTTGGAGGCAACTATTGGTCTGGACAATACAACTAGTATTCTGTTAATTGGAGTTGTCTGCACATTCTATTCGAGTGTTGGTGGCGTCAAAGCTGTCATTCTAACTGATGTGCTACAAGGTGCTTTTATGTTAATGGGAATATATAGCATCATCGGAGTTGCATTCAGTGATTTGGACGTCGAGATTTGGAAAGTGTTTGACGTTATCAGCACAGGTGGACGATTAAACTTTTTGAAGTGAGGAAACTGTCGCATATATATACATGAACGTTATCAAACTCAAATGATAATAACAATTTTTATTTTCATAACTATGAATTATCAAAGTTTCGAGTTCGATCCAACCATGCGACACACTTGGTGGTCCCTTATCACCGGAGGGATGTTTTTTTTCCTTTCTGCATATGGGTGTGGTCAAGTTGAAGTACAACGAATGTTGTCCGCTACGTAAGCATAAACAAAAACTATGTCATTCAATTACAACCAAAAGGTGATATGCGCCAAGATTTAGATCACGTTCATATGCCGTGGTGAATATTTGTATTCACAATTGAAATTTTATGTGATGATATTCTTAACTTGTAATGCGGTCACGAGTTAATGTTGAGGAAAAAGAATATCAATCCATTGCCGTATTTGAGTTTATTGAGAAATACTGAATTAATGCATAAGCATACCACTTCTAAATCGGAATATTCATATACCACCACTCAACAATGCTAGTATATACCATTTTTCATGAAAAGGTAGTTTCGGATAGAGCAATAGTTATCCACTATTGCTCTATCCGAAAGATATCCGAGCAATTAATAGCCCAAGCGGATGAATTTCATTGGAATCCATTTCCTTACTCATTTCCATGTTTTACCTCCATAATTTTATTACAACAATATTAGAACTTTCTCCAGTACACTGTGTCCACTCACAACATGTGTTGTATGAATATTGCTGTATATTACGAATAATGGCGCGTAATTTACATTTTGAAAATGTTTTCGTTGTGTCGATCTCGATAGAGGAAACATTGATTTATGCCATGTGGACGGGACTCTGTTAATGAAAAACAAATGAGTTGAATCAGCAATATACATTACATAATGTGGTTCAATTGAATCGACATAAGGAGAGGCACCTAATGTGAATTCATCTCATTCGATTGATTAAACAAAGTGATGTTCCAAAAACCCATGAAGAATTATGCCCATACGATGTTTCAGAGATTTCGATTACAAAAATTGATTGAATGGCACAAATCTACCTAGTGGTTTTTGACTGATGATGAATTGTTCTATAGCTTGAAAATGTCTAATGAATACTTAGATCCATAGGGAAAGCCCGGAGTGCTCTTTGGATGAATATACCACTAACTCTGATAATGACAACATCTATCTCTATCTGTGGACTGGTCCTCTATGCTCTTTATGTTGACTGTGATCCAGTGGTTGCCAGAAAGATTAAATCATACGATATGGTGATGCCGTACTTTGCGGCGGATCGTATGACACGCATCCCAGGGCTCACAGGTTTATTCGTTGCTGGTGTTCTCAGTGCAACTCTCAGTACTCTTTCTGCCATGTTAAATTCTTTCACTGCCGTAGGTGTGGAAGATTACATCAAGCCATTGCATCGAAGTATTGGTCTCGAACTATCAGAACGGAAACTCATTCTTTATGGCAAAATTCTATGTGTCGTCATTGGAATTATGAGTTCAGCTGTTGCTTTTTTCGCTTCGAAATTGGGAAATTTTATGCAAATAATTCTGGCAGTTAATGGTGCACTAAAAGGTCCAATTCTCGCGATCTTTTCTCTGGGAATGTTCACAGAATCAGCCAATGAGGTTGGCGCCATAACTGGCATGGTCGTTGCCATCATAGGGAACTTATTTTTAGTCTTTTCTCCTAAGCCCCGTACGCCACGACTTCCTACATCCATCGCGAGTTGTCAAAATCTAACGCATTTTCGCCAGAATCGAGTTAAGTATGTTTTTCCCATATCTTTTCATCACTATTTTTTCAATCGATTGATGTTTGATAGTACCTTAAATATTTGTGTCAAAATTCTAGCAAAACGGAAGATCTGTCAACGTACTACTACATCAATCGACTTTCATACCTTTGGATCAGCCCAATAAGCATGATTACAGCTTTAATAATTGGATATCTGGTTAGTTTTATTGTTCAACAGTGTTCGAAATCTCCACCGCCGACATTGGACTCAGATCTTTTCACCCCGTTATTAGCTGCACGAATAAGGCGTCGACGAGAGCGCGAAGTGAGAAAAAAACCAGTGTTTGTCGTTAACAGAAAGTATTCTGAGTGTTAACGCTTGTCATTTCAATTCAATTTGCACCGATAGGCGCAACATCATGGATTCCATTTCACATACCAGAAATAATTCGAAGAATCAAATTATCAATTTTTGTGTTTTGTGTGATTCGATCATCAACATTCGGGAACTCCATAATTTTCAATCCTATAATTCAATCGTCATCAATTGGAATCCACTTGTCCCAATGAGGAAACACCGAGAAATCCTCGCAAATGACTTGTATATGTTCTATAGTTTAAAGCATAGACTCTATGCGGCTGCGTCGGAAATGAAGACCAAAAAAAATAACAAAAAATAGAAAACGTGGTGAATTAGGGTGGGTTTCAAAAGGTTGAGTGGGAATGCGACTCTGGAGAGTTGGAAGAGTGTGAATCATCAACATCTGTTACCACTCACAATCATCAACGAAATATGCATTTCTAAAAATCGAAGTTCATTCTAAGGAGGAACAGAGAAGCTTTTGGACATTTGGCGGATAGCTGCTAAGATATGGCCGATAGGAGTGTAATCTTCGTACTCTGAAGGAAAAAAGAAGGAAGGACTGCAATGCGTCGCAGGTTCCATTCAAAAGTTAGATAGATAAGAGATTGAGCAAAGTGAATGAATGGATATAGATCAAGTATGATTTGAGAAAAAGGATTTTGTCAATTTTGTAAATTTTTATTGTATGAAAAATTGAGGCATATAAAAATGGAAAACAACAGATAGCTCAATACACTACTCAGCGAAAGTAATTTATGGATAGTGACCGATGAATGAAATATGAGTCAATGCCAATTTTACGCCAAATAGCGATCACCAAACAACTTCATATCATTTATCTCAGAGATAACATAGTTTTCATCACAAGCAGTTTCATAGCGTCGAATTTGGAGACATACTTCCACCCCATTTCTCTATGCAGGGGGGGGGGGGGGGGGGTGTGGGGGGGGGGGGGGGGGGGGGGGGGGGGGGGGGGGGGGGGGGGGGGGGGGGGGGGGGGGGGGGCTAACAGTAAGATTGAAGACAAATTGTTAGATTTTTAAACCATGATTCGAGTTCCAATATTAATTGAGTATCAATCAATGATTTTTCCGAGCGATTTCGATAAAATTGACCACATTTTTTCTTCAAATAACCGAAATCTCGTTGAACCTAAAAAATTGTGTAATGCGAGAAAAAAATAATTTTTTTCCTTGCAAAATAAACGAGAATTTCCCAAACAATCGCGATATTGAATTTCTCAATTGGCATTTAGGGGGTTGCCAACATATTCCAATTTTTTGAGGTTCAGTGACAGCGTGATGATTCAGGTTTAGTGAAATACTTTGTTTCTTCGTTCAGCGCGCGTAAAGAAACTCCGCTTCCAAGAAAGAAAAAACAAAACCGATAAAGAGATGAATATTTTTTCACATTGAAAACATGAAATGAAAAATGTGTAAAGTCTGAATCCAGTCAAACATGTCTCTGTTTTGAGAGAAAAATAATGATAGGAGATATTTCATGGCGCCGAGGATGGAACTAAACTCCTGTGTCAGAAAATAAGATTCCAGCAATTCATGCAAATAATCATCAAAAAAAAAAAAAAATATCTAATTATTGGTAATTTCGGCGAAATTTGGTCATGTGTGGTGCATTTACCACAGAACGAGAGTTTCATTCCAAACGGCAAAAGGTTCTAATACCTACTTCATTATTGTTCCTTTCCAAAAATTTGTAAATATTGCCAAAAGTCATTACAATCTCTACAATAGTGGAGATATGAGTGAAACGTTATGACTGTTACAATTGAAATCAGGATTTCATCAGAATTCACAGTGTTCGCAAATTCATAATGAAAGCATCCATTGCTTCATATAAATTTGTATACTCCAATTTTCTTCCAAGTAAAATATTTTACTAGAGCTACATATTACCCTGTAATGAATCAAACAAATAATTCGAATGGGTAATACACACTCTAAATATATTTGATGAAGAGGAAAAAACAATACAATGCTGGAAAACGTAGTCTAGTTTTTCAATTGGTGAGCAAAAATTCAATCTTACAGCTACGCAGTTGACTCACTTACGTTGCATGAAATTCATATTCGTGAGCTGCCCATTCGTTTCAAGTATGTATTCCCGGGGTACCTGAATTTCGACCCTCGTTGGAGGGACCGGCATAAAACCAACTAGAGATAAAACTATCAAGATTTCTTCATCTCCAATTTGCCGACCCCTGCACCTTTGACGGTGCTTCTGACTGCTGATTCTATTGCCAAAAAAGGCAATGAGTGAAGCGTGTGTTTCTTGTCAGCTCTATAGGAGTGGATAAAATCGAATTATCAAACTGAGTAATTCTGCTATACACCTGGCTGTCAAGAATCATCAAATACATTTGATCGACACTGCGAGCTACACAATTGTTTTTTCCAAAAGTATCATCCCCATTAATTTCATTAACCTCGCAGAATGCCGGAATTGATAACTTCATATTAATTTTTTAGCTTTGATGAAATACATAAAATTCCATAACTTTGACATAATTATGGAGAATTAGTAATGAATGATATTTCGAACGAAAAATTTCAAGACTTTGCGAATAGCTGTTCACAATACAGGTGTTGAAAGAGAAAAATTTTCCACAGATTTGAGATCGTTGCAGTGAGACGGAAATTGCTTGGCACATGTCTTGCACATTTTTTTTTGTATTGCACGAAATTAGAAATCGATCGGAGAAATAATTAGCGAAGATGGGAAGCAATCGGAAATTGCTAGAAAAAAAAACGAAAATGATAGTGAATTCTGCTTTTTACGCATATCACATTTTCAGGAAGCGAAAAGATTGTTCCACTTCTATGTGACGGTCAGCATATGAACAGGATACTTATGTATCATACTTTTGTTAATAAACAAGAGCACCAGTTTCCGTTTCTGAAATTGGCCTTTTCCGATCTTGCATCGTTGCTAACGCTGAATTTCCGAACAGCAACAACAACAACACATGCACCCAAATGATAGGACGAAATATGACGAGCTGGATTGGGGAATAGCATGTCAATTCTACATTTTGTGAAATACTGTCACAAAATTCTGCCGCTCGATCACTGAATTATCAATCATCTCCGTGATGTATGTTATATGCAAATGAAATTTATAAATGAATAAATTGAATAACCGTCATAAATGAGGAAACAAAGTGAAAGTATAAAAAGAACTGTTGAAGTTCTTCAAATAGTGAAAGTAGTCTGGACCACGATGAAAGAGAAGGTTATTCCAGCGTTTGCGTGATGACAATGCAACATATTTGGACGTACAATGTACATTGATTGTAGAAATATCATTGGGAACGCTTCAAACAATGGCGATGGTGTTTGTCGAGTGAACAATCTCCGCGCAAAGTCTTTTAGACAACATGGCATGATGAGGTTTTAAGAATTTTTAGGGGGATGATGCTACGCGTGGGAGGTATTTAGAGCATCGGGTGCGTACCATCAACACTACGAACTTTTAATGGCGCATGCTTTGCAACCTGTTTAATGGAAAAATGTACAGTCAAATTTCTGCGTGTTAAATTATTATTACCACGATCGTCAATTTTTTTTCTGTAATAACAAGTGGTATCATTGAAAGTCCTCTATTTTGATTTGAATATTGTCCCGAAAGGGGTTCAACTCTATACTGCTCGAAGTTGCGATAGAAAAATTACTGTTAACATTCATAATTAATTTTCCCCCCAATTCGTGCCATCACGTGCTTTTGTTTATGAATTTTTTGCCAGCGCAAATGATTAGGGGAGTGCTTCGAGATTCATCTACAATCGCCAAAATAACTTGCTGGTAAACGCAACCCATGTGAAAACAAAAGCAGTAGATGAATTTGTTGCAGAAAATTCTGTGCCGATTTTATGGCTGCTTATTGGATATGTGTTCCGAATTCTGCTATCTCGTCCGATATATGCTCATCTAATCAGACAATTGTTGATGAGGCTTAAGTCGGGATTTCGCAAAATCTACGAATTTCAATATGTTTCGTCCCCCGGAGAAATTTAGGAATAATGCACTCGGATTTGCACTGTTTATATATGCAATGTGCAAGAATGATCAACGCAGAGATGATTGATTGATATAACTAGACAAGATATATAAATATAGTGATGGTGATGATTCTCATGTTGCAAATGGTGCAACGACTGAGATAACAGATAAATATTCAACTACTGTTTGAATGAGTAGGCGAATCGGAGCACACAAACGTCACTAGTGGCTGTAGTGATCCGACAAATGTATGATAATGAACGATTCTGTGGAAGATGAATAATATCTTTTGGTATTTATTGAAAACACTTTTCCAAATTATCCATTGCATCATATACACGCTGTATAATTGTTAGATATTATTAAAACGAACATATATATTGTTTTGTTTTTCAATGAATCTACTCTTCGACTCATGATCACATTATTCAATTGATTGATTACCCATTACAAAGTTCAATTAATTCATCAATAAGTTATTAAAATGCTTGATAACGATAACGTATGACGTTGAATACTCCATGGAATGCTCCATGAATGTACAATGATAATTCGTAGATTCTCGCACTGGAGCAAATCTACCTTGGAGAAATGTTATCATGTGTTTAGTGTTAAGTATGATGCATAATAAAATTCTGGAGAATGGTCTCACACGCTGAGTAATAATTACAAATTGTTCATAAGAATCTGATATCATTGAGTGAAATAATTTTGAATTTTATACTCCGCGAAGCAACATAATCAACAGTAATAGAGTTGGATTAAATATGCATGCGGTTATGAGAACTACGGAATAAAAGTAGGGAATGCGGTGCGATAATGACGATAATGATGGTAAATTGGTAGGAGAGAGAGAGTCACCAACGACCTTACAATAAATAAAGTCTAATTTAACATAATGTAATTTAATCTATGATGAATCTGAAAATTAGATTTTCCAGCTCTGAGCTCATTACTCCATTATTGTACCGCCCACTTGTACGATTAATTTCACGAATGCTTATCTGTTTGCGTGTCGGCACATCGATAGTGATGCAGTTAGTAGGAAAATATTTTTCTGCTCAATGAATGTGTACCTCAACATATACACAGTTGTACTTGGATTTCTAATGCCTATGGCATTTTTTTATCAAAATATTAATTTTTTTAATTTCATTAAAATAACTAAAAAAAAATTGTATGAATAAAAAAGCATGAGGCACATAAATATCCTGGATCACGTAAAGCGTTCAGGAGTTAGTCCGGACAAAAATTATTCATCGAAAAATAAAACGATAATGATATAAATATTTTTTATGTGGAAATTATTGCATTCATCATCTTGAATTAATCAACAACCATTTTTAGCGCCCTCCACGCGCGGTGCCGAGCAGAATATTCCGAATATAATTGTATATCAATGGTTCCACCAATTAATGAATGTATAAAAAGCTAATAAATCCCAGGGATTGAAATTGATAGAGTTCCATCAAATTCTGCGAAGCTGTTTTTTTGTTGAAACGAAAAGATTAAAAAACAAGTTGATTTTAAAATGTTTCGAAACAGTACCGTTAAATCCAACTCCTTCAATTGCCGATTGATACTTTTACATAGCAAATACTATTTGACGTTAACATTACATTGAACTATGTGGCATTTTTAGGTGAGTGCGCTCCTCCGGGAAGTTCACACAATTAATTACCGAGCATTGCATGTCTGTCAAGGATAAACATATATACCCATTTGTTTCTCACTTTCGATAAGCACTTACTTTTCTATGAGTTTTTTAAATGAATAGAACTATGATTCTATTATTGTTGATGCTTATTCCCAACTGGGAAGTTGCTTGTCTGGACTTGAGTGGTTGCACTTAGTTACAATTGACACCTTTGTAGAATCCAAACCCACCCCACTGCTTGTGACTTTTGGATTTGAATATAGCGTATATTATCGAAAATCCGCCCCGAAATATTGAGAGCGTGTTTACTAGAGATGAAATTGCCTCGAATTACAACACAACAATTATGTTTGCAGTTGCGCTTTTACCCTTATATGCCACCGTCTTTTGTTATATGCTTTCACGACTGTTTACTGCGGTAGTGCACACAAATTCAACGAGAAAGCCTATGTATCATTGTTGAGCTATAAACATCAGTATGTTATTCTACAAGTGAAATGGATGTGCATGAAAATATCAGAACAACTGAATAATTTGATACATGATATATAACGACATGGATAATTTCTAAATTCAATATATGAGAAAGTGATTGAAGAGGAAGAGAAAGTGATTGAGTTCTTTTGCATCGACAATCATTCCTTTTTCTGCTATTTCTTTCTGTATAACAATTGTCATCTTTTTTGGAAATCATACCCAATCAATGTTGCTATTTTCACAGTCTCGAGGAAATATAAAAGAAAATTTTTTTGCATAGATGTTGATATCGTGGCTAATTTTTGCCTGTGACGAAGTGCAAGGAAAAAGTGTGGGACGGAGTAGTTGACTGGGGTATATAAATGCAGTATTCGTCGTGAACTTCAATGAATATCGTTTGTTTATTTATTTCTTTGTATGGGATATCGAACATGATGAAGAGAAAAATCCTCTTATTTATTATCTTTGCATATTTGATATGTCTATTTGCCCATGGTGCATATGGTCAGGAGGAAAATGTGCATCCATCAACAAAGAATTATCACTTCATTCATGACATGGAATCTGCTTCAACGAATGGTATTTCATTTACATAACTAAAAACGACACGATGTATATGCGATTTTCCAAAAATGAAACATTATTAATTGCACATTTGATAGAATGAATTTTTCTTGTGTTTCTAGAACATAAAGAGAAAGCTGCAGAATCCGGTGGTGGATTACATGCAAAGTCAGAACACCGTAAATCTGCGGGAGCGGGTGGAGACGAGGTATAAGTATATTTTATTGGAGTATCATATTACGCATGAGATATCAATTGCAACGCATCCTTATTTCGCACCTGATAGACAACTAACAATTCTTCGTATCTGATACTGAAGAGTAATTCAAGCAATTCCTGAACTTTTTTTCCGATCTTGACTTTTGTATATAGTCCATTGAAATGTTACAATTTAGAGGCGTCTTGCGACATTTCTTAAAGCACGCAATTTTTTTTTTTAGATGTTTAGGGGGGGTCATAAAAACCTTAAATACGAGTTTGTGGGGTATGAGCCCTTGCAGTACGGCCGCCATATTGAAAAAAG
>JAPYZF010000446.1:0-79003 GCA_030523045.1 Meteorus cinctellus | reverse complement strand
TGTTCACGCTGTTTTTTACTCTCCCATGAGTATAGTAATACGTAGAGTGGATAAAAATGGAAAATTCCCGACCCAGGCATAATTGATGATGACTGTACACATACTTTCCATAGCCATAACCATAAGCGCTCGACCAATCACGAAGCTCCATTTCGCTGATGGTTATGGCTATGGAAAGTGTGTGTACTAGCCCTTAGTCTGTTCAATTGTTATTTCTCAGCTCAACGCTGCACCTCAACAATGGCCATAATAACAACAACAATGTGAATGGAAAAATACCGTACATTCAATTTTATTTTAGCTTTCTAGTGCTATCTCGACCGATTTTTCACAAAGAAGTTCAGTGTGAACCAATGCGAACAACTTCAGGTCGCTTCAAATTTCTGCTATATACATCGCGGATCAACGGAATATTTCGTTCTTGTCTTGTCTGAATTTAGGGAATTTATCAACACATATATATTTTTTGGAGAAATTCATTATTGATTGAAATAGATCAGGTAAAGCATATAGTTCCATTAATGTATATATCGGTTTCAAAATATGTGTGAATATATTGTTTGTTTATGTTTTGACACACTCATTAGATGAGAGATAATGATTAAACTGTCTGTGTGATTACAGTTGGATAACGGCGATATTCTGATAATTGCTTTTAATAAAAAAATCTAACCTAATAAGATATGCAACGCTCATTGCCTGTTAAAAGACGTCGGACCCGGGTTAGATCACGATCACCGACACCAGTTCATTACATTGATCTTACAGCTGATTCACCGGTCACACCAAGTCGTCATCATCTCAATGACAATGAAGATATCAAGACACAGGCTACAGTTGAAACAGATCAAGGAGCACCGTCACGAAGAACGGAAACAATTGAAATTATTGATACACCCGAACCCATCAGGTGAATAGAATAGGGTTGAATTCATGAATACAAGATAGCAGATGGTGTCATTTCATTTTTCAATACATCAGAATGATTCACGATGTAATTCCATTGCAGACCTCGAAAGCGAAATAAAAACACGAAAACAGTGATGGCAGCTGTGCCACCAGATGATTCGAAGGATGAAGACACTAATGAAGATTCAGGTGAACGCCTGCCAGCTGTTAATGATTCGTTTGATGGTTTGATGCCAACAGTATTGTCATGCCCAATTTGCTATGAGGATTTGAGATCTTCAAGAAAACCAATGACTACAAAATGTGGCCATTTATTCTGTGAAGCGTGTATTCAAGCTACATTAGGTTCAAGAAAAAAATGTCCAGTATGTATGGCGTCAATTACCATCAAATCCTGCATACGTCTTCACTTTTAAACGCAAAGGCAGGAACGATTCTACCATTACAATATCTTCACTATGATTTATTTAATTACATATTCCACACATTGGATCCTAAGAGACATATTAGGGTGACTGCTTCTGGGAAAATATATTAATTTAAAATCTTTGATAATTCGTGTGTAACACATTCCTGGTAAAAAGTAATGGTTACAATCTTTTCTGTTTGAGTCAGTATTAATTATGATATTCATGACCACGTGGAAGTAAAAAGAGAAAAATTTTCATCATAAGCGGCCAGTGGTATTCATTTTGGTAGTAGGAAAAAAGAGGCAAACAAATTTCATTCTTCAATTGCTTCATTCGAAGCTTCTTCATCCTCTGGAAAATATAAGTGCATCGCAAATATCGAATGTCCATATTCATTGCAAACACACAATAAATTTTATTTTATATGTAAATTCTTTTGGCTTCAATATGTAAATAATTCCTGCAATTAAGTATGTTTGATATTGTCATTCATTTAATTGAAACTTATAAATAAGGTATTCATAATAAGAAAGGAGCAGAAGAATGAGCAATTCTACCACAAAGTTCTGCAATATCTACTCATAATTAGAGAATAAATTGTCAGAAATGAAAAAAGAAATTCATCTGTACTGAATCAATCAATCATGAGTGAGAGACATCGCTTTAAAATTAATTTTTATAATAATTTCTTACAGGAGAATCAAATATATCAAATTAATTGATCAATCACATGCGCATCGAATCGTTCTTTCATTATACTCTCAACAAATATCCTGAATAAACTTCAATATCAGTTACAGAATGCTAGGTATCTCCTTATTTTGTTTTGATTAGGAAAGACAGACAAGAATAATAACAGTTTGACTTTCATTGTCCACACGACTAATTTGATAATCATTCTTATACTTAACGTTCACGTTGAACGTAAATATTAATAGCGTTGACTGACTATCAGTAGTATTGGAAGACAACGTGTGTATACCTGTGAGTTTAATCAAGTAAGATACAAAATGGCATTGAATGCCATATCTAATCTCGCACCTACGTTTCTGCCAATAGTCGGTGAGTGATAAGTTATCATTTATTCATGAGCATTTTATGGAGTTATATGCACATAATTGCAATTCACCATTATATTTCCAGTGAAACTGCTGGATAGTTTTTTCTCTTCTGATGGGACCGTTACACCGCCTGAAATTAGAGAAAGGCGAGCACGAAATTTCTGTCGTTGCGAAACTCGAGGTATTTTCTATATCAAAAAAATGTTCATAATTATATCTAACACAAATGCATCAATCCTTTTGCATTTCTAGGACCACCCTCCCGTTATGATATCAATCAATGCAGTACATGCGGCAGGCCGTATTCAACATCTGATGTTTCCAAACAATATTTGAATATACCAACAATAAAGACACGCTCATTGTCATCGAGTGATACATATGGAAATGATAATAGATCCGGGATGAAGTCGACTCGCAGAGAAAGAAGTTTGAGTGATAGTACTCAGAAACGTATTACAAATGAAGATACTTTAATACAGTTGGGTCGACATTTGGAAGAGGAGGCAAAGAGGGTCAATGGTGAGATTCTCTGACATTGCAGCTTAAATAATTGATTCACACTCGGTGTCTTCATATAATTCAATTTATAATCCAGGATCCAAGTATAATTCATCACCAAGTCGTGGGGCGATTAAGAGAAGTGCTCGAAATTATGAATACCGAAAAACCTCTGCATCATCGTCATCGAAATGACTTCAATGTTCTCGTCGATATGACTTCTTATCTTATACAATTGTATAAATTCAGAGAAGTTTAATTGAATCCATTCACTTTATATAAGAATACTTAATCCCGTAGGATTTTACACTTCTCAATTGCACATCCCCAGAAAGATTAAATTAATTTCCCCACTCAACTAATTCACCGTCCTCGTACAATAAGTTATCATGCAAATTTCTTATTAAAAAAACATCTAATATATAATCCTTATTTTTTCTCTAATAATAGCTGTAATTTGTGTTCTTTTGTACTATGAAATATAATGCATGAATCATTCGAAATGTGATATAATTTCAAATATCTCCCGCCAAATTGATATTGAAAACTGAAAAACCCCGTGAAATTCAATCCAACTGATTGGCTACATCTCTTGTGTACAATATGCGTCAGTGAACGTGATTGGTGAAGGATCAAAGTGAGTTCACACCCACTACATGACATATTGTCGCATTTGGCAGTGCAGGAAACAACAGAAAGTAAAAAAAAAGAAGAAAAATGGTATACGGGCTGTGTTTTCTGCGTAAAGAAAAAATATTTGCATTTTTATAAATTCTATTCTGCTTTGTTCTCGTTGTACACGTTAATTATGTGTATTTTGTTGATTCATATTTATTACGTATAATAAAAAATATGTAAGAGACAATGAATTGGCTCATGAATACGAGAGTAACATTTATTATTCGTCTGTGACTGCTGCTAGTCGGATAACAACCTCTCTCCTATATCGCCCAGAAATAATACAAAGAGAGCGCGTGTGTGAAAGAGAAAGAGAGAAAATCTTTCGAGTCAGTGACACGGATCAAGTGTCAAATTTTCTCATAGACATGTTCCAATGTCCTTATAATTAGACCATTCTTCTGTGTACCTTTATATAAATATTGTTTGTGTTTTGAAAATCTCAAATTTTACGTTTCTTCCATATTAGTTGACAATTATATAGGTGTGCGAGGCAAACCGTTGAAGAGGAAAGAATAAATACAGACTCGCTAACGATGATAATGATGATCAGATTTTATTCGCGATTAATTATTTCGTTTCGGTATATGTCGTGATGATTGCTGCCTTCACACCGCAATATCCCAAGTGTCATTTGTAAGTCACTATTCAACCTTTTCTTCCATTTTTTCTAATAGATTTTATTTTAATATAATTATCAATCCACAGATATGAATGCATTTTGGGGAGAAAAGTGACGGAGTTATTTATATTGTTTCATTCGTTTTGGTTGAGGAATTTTCATTTATGATATATTTGCATTTTTCGGTAGCTATTTATTGTCTAAAAACAAACATAAGTATCTATATCTTCATATTAGATATATTTGTATACAATTAATTGAATGGATAGAAGAGTTTGTGATGGAAAGAGGAATTGTTGAAGGATTTTGTTATTGCCTTTTTATTTTTTCCATTGTTTTTCGTAAATGAGATTGGTACATTTTATCGTTGAGCTGTTTACCACTTCATGGAAACATATGTGTATATCCTTCATGTAATCCATTACGAGCACGACTGTAGGTATTTGAGGAAAGTTGTGCAATTACGATTTTTCATTCTTTTGTGTTTTTTTCCTTGTAATTTCTTACATGCGATGTTTATATATCATTTTTGTCTATCCACAATGTTTAATGGACATACGATATATATAGGAATAATTATATCTGTGATATCTCAATTTTTGTACTTTAGTAGAATTCATTTTTGTTTGTTTTCTTCTTTTTTCATTGAAAGAGAGAGTAGAGAAATTAATTTTCTAATCTATTAATGTTTGTTTTCCACTCGTTATTTTTTTCCTTGTAACTATTCAATCATATTTATAATTTCAGGCGGTTCAATAACATCAAGGGAGTTTTACGCGGTTTTTCTCTGTGCTCTAGTCGTCAACAACGTTATATTTGTGATTAAATTCAATGCATATGTGTTTCTGAATATGACTGCATCAATGACAACGATTGATAAGACCATAATCATTAATACGGAGTGTTCAGCAACGACGAGCCAGTGAACATAGTGTGATTGGGGGTTTTGAATTGTATATGATCTGTCATTACTTTATACAAAAGTAATGCCTGTTCATCAGATTAATGTTAATCCTCCCGATTGGCAACTACCCCAATCCCTTGATCCCTCAAATAATACGAGTCCCACTGGCGGTGAATCGTTACCAGAATGGTCACCAAGGGTAAGCATACAATTGAACTTTGAATATTTTTTCTTCATTGACAAATAAGTCGGTTAAATGATAAATCTAATTTTGATTTTTTCCGTCATATCTATGAATATTAATATTATCAATCTATTTATTTATCATGATGCATGCCTTCTGTATGAAGGACTAGCTATACTTAATGCATATGAATTTCCAAAAATAAAACTTGTGATCTACATCGAAGCAAGCCAAGTCATACCTAAAATAACTTCACATGGTTGTTCTCTTACCTGAACATCATTTTTATTTATTTATGTTTATATATGCCGTTCATAAATATGAAAGATAGTAAATGAAAATACGATTGTTTATTATATAAGTATCTATCTGTCACAATCGCACTGTTGTTAATTTATTGTCAACTTGGATGTGTGAATTTGAGAAACAGAAATAATATATTTTATCAAATTTTTATTTTTATTCAAATATGTGTAAAGGTCAAGAGATAAATTATTTATTAATACGATACATTGCCATTGTAAAAACATATTTACAAGTCCAATTAAAATGTTTAGATATCAAAATTATTTGGTATATCAATTATAATTACTGAATTAATGTTCGTTCTTTTTATGTATTAATTATAATTGCTTCATTTGATGAAACGCGTATAGGAAGCCGCATATGCCACTGTTGTCACAGTGATACCGAACCACTGTCATTCTTCGGTCAGCACATTGTCCTCGAGTAATCATGACATTTGTCGGTGAGTTCACAAAATGATTCTTCATAATAAGATGATTAATAAAACTGCGCAAATGAAGTAATGAAGTATATACAATGCCATATTCCATGTTTTATTTCTCTTTATCTCTGTCATTGTATAGCATTTGTCATTGCGAGGGTGAGGTCGGAGCTCCTCTGTTGGCACCATGTTATTGCAGCGGTAGTTTACGATATGTACATCAAGCATGTCTTCAACAATGGATAAAAGCATCTGAGACACGTGCTTGTGAATTATGTAAATTCACGTTTATTATGCATGCCAAAACAAAACCATTCTCGGAAGTGAGTTTTTATTTTCTTTATTATATCAAATATTATTTTGTTGTTTCAAAATAATTAATATTCATTAACATCAACATTTATTCTGTTTCAAGTGGGAGAAATTAGAAATGTCAGCACCAGAAATGCGTAAATTATGGTGTGCTGTAGCATTTCATGCAGTAGCGGCATTATGTGTTGCCTGGTCATTATATGTTCTTGTTGAACGATCAGTCGAAGAAGCGCGGAAGGGTTTTGTCGATTGGCCATTTTGGACTAAATTGATTGTGGTGATTATTGGTTCAACTGGCGGCTTAGTATTTATGTACATTCAATGCAAAGCTTACATTGAACTTTGCAGGCGATGGCGTGCGTTCAACAGGTGACTATGTAGTTACATTTGTTTGTAAATTCCATTCAGCTATTTATATTGATTGAATATTCATCAGTCACGCTACCTTCACCAATATTATAATTCTTTTTATTGACGCATTGCTTTTTCTTCATATGGTTTTAGAGTCATATTCATTCAAAATGCACCGGAAAAAGTTGTTCTTCCACCATCACCAACAGATTCATTGCGTGAAGTAACGTTACCATTAAAGGATCCCACTGCCTCATTGCCAGAATTAAATCGTACCCTCTTACCACGTACATTAGATCCATCATGCGCATCAGAGACGACAAAATCAGATAATGCAGCGCCGCCCACGCACAGACAAGACGCTCAACTCAAATTATACGTATTTGATAAATTATCATCGTCTGATGATAATCTGTAGTACAGTATAAAATTCCGGTGATTTGTTCCATGTGGATTACATGAATGTCACGGACGACACAATGACGAATGAAGAAAAAAAAATCAACCAAACTCAAACATAATTATAACATTAAAGACCAAAATTTTGAGTCGACGCAAACATAAAAATATCCGGGCCAGTGTATGTGTCTAAAAAGGACCATCGAACACAAAAAGTGGAAGAGAAAAAATATCAATTGCATATTGAAATCATATTAATATATATATACACATATATATATATATATAAAGAACTGATCATGCATAAGATAAATCCGGGCCAACATGTGCGATGGATTACGCAAAACGAACCATTGGATAAACTTATTCGTCGCAATGGAAGAACAAACCTAATTTGCTTCCAAAGATGCAACTGAAGATTTTTTGTAGATCATGAGCATCTTTAACTTTCTTGGAGCACTTTTACTCGATACTTAGTACTTCAGTGATTAATATTGACAATGAGAGAGTGTGTGAGAGTGGATGGGAGAGACGGAATGAACTGGCGTAATTATAAATGATATAGATGCCAATGTTCTCTTCCCTTTATCTCAATCTTTCTCTTCAGACAATTATGTACATAATTATTATATCTGTGATGTTATTAAATAAACTTTACCATATTCAAATGAACCGTCGCATTCCCAATAATTATATCATGAATAGTTGAAAAAAAAAGATGAACCATTATTATAATTTAGCTTAAGAAAAAAATAAACTAGGTTGGGGTCTTGAAAATACGATTGACTAATGCATAATGTAAACAGGTGAAAGTTGATAATGTAATACATTAGCTGAAGGGCATTAATACTTTATCTCATTCAATGAAAAATTTATCACTTTCGTGTTTTATCTCTTGAGTCGCTACGCGCGCATTGACATCACAGCGAATATGTTCATTCTTTTCTTAATACTCTGACTGAATGTGACAATTAAATATAACAAAATTGCATTAATAATATTCGCTAAAAGAGTAATAATTATACAAATAAATTTTAACTTCTTTTTCTTATATATAAATCTGTATATAAATATATCAATTGATTGATTTTTTGTGCTTCATTCCGAAAGTTACCGAGTATTACCGAGAACTATTGATGCGCTAACCTACGAAATATACTTGCGCGATCTCAATAAAGTGTCTATCACTGGTCCCCTGCTCCGTGTTTAATTTATATTTGAAAATGTAATTGTCCATTCTACATTATATTTCATAATTGTGACCACAGTGTTTATATTAATATTTTATCTTTATGTTTTTTAATAACAAATTAGTAATAAATAAATAATCGTGTGGCAAAATGTCGGAATTACGACAGAGAATCGTTGGTGAATCGACTGGCATTGAGAACCGTGCTAATGAAGATCAGGTGAAATTCTATTGACGTTTCATTGTTTACTATACCCATTTTATTTATCTTTTTTTATTCATTTATTGACATTTATTTTTTTCATATTATCGTAGCAGACATGAAATTCTTCTTGAAATTCTTTAATTGTCAAATAGGTTAAGCTGATTGTCAATTTTATTTTATAATTTAATTGACGTTTATTATTTTGTTGTAACAATTTTTTTGGGTTTTGTTTTAATTTTAGTAATGAAGCTTACATGGGCTTTTTTTGTTGTATTTATGACGGTCACTGTGAATTATCACTGACTCATCGTTTCATCAATCAGATGAAAGGAATAGAGCGAATACTGTATTTTTATTACATTTTTTTGTTCACTAATCAACATGTAATTGTCATATTCATTCGTTTAGTATTGATATATTTTATTTTTATAATTAAAAATTCTATTGTGAAATAGGTTAAGCAGGTGAATATGTGTTGCTGTATATTTTGTGTATATTATTATCATTATTATTATTGTTATCGTAGTAGAAAATATTTCTTTCAAATTGTAGTAATGAGAATTTTATTGTTTTATCTTCATGTTCAGGCTGATTACCGTAGTTTCATTAATTTTTTCTTTCGTTTCTGCTGATATGATGTCAAAGAAAGAAAAATATTAGACTCGTTATTTTCTTTTATATTCGTTCATTTCTTTATTAATCAATTTTTTCATTTAATATTTGTGTAAATTTCTATATAATCGTATTATGTTTTCCTGTTATAAGTGAATATACTCTGGAATGAATTGGTTGCAAAAATTTATGGAGTATATGCGTAGCATAATTATTTTGTTGGACAAATTTTTTTAATTGTAGTAATGAAAATTTAATTATGTTTTCGACATGTGAATCACCAATTGGAATTGTTATTTTTCAATTATCGTTATTTTGAATGTCGAAAAAAGGTGGAGAGTGTGTGAGAAATTCATTTTTTATTATTTATTTGATGTATTTTTTCTCCTGATTTTAATTTTAGAAAGAAGATGTCGAGTCTGAGGATGATGGAAAATTGGAAGTGGAGGAAATGGCGAAAGCATTACCCCAAGGAACAGACCACACCCCTAATATCTTTCGTACTGCTTTATCTGGCTTACCTGATCGGTAATTCTACACATTTCAATATTATAAATAGTATATACTTCATTCCAATGCTTTCTTTAAATTATTTTACTCTAATTCTCTTAAAACAGCTGGAGAAACTGGGTAATTAGGGGTATATTTACGTGGTTGATGATTGCTGGATTTTGTCTTATTATTTATGGAGGACCTCTAGCTCTGATGGTCACAGTGAGTTTCAATATAAAAGAAATAGAATAATATATTATTCCCTGTGAAGTTGAATTTTTTCTAATAATGTTATTAATTTCCAGACTTTAGTTGTACAAGTGAAATGTTTTGCGGAGATAATTAATATTGGTTATGCTGTATATCGGATTCATGGTTTGCCATGGTTCCGATCTTTATCCTGGTATTTCCTCATTACATCCAATTACTTCTTTTATGGCGAGAATTTGATGGATTATTTCGCAGTGGTCATAAATCAAACAGTGAGTAATATAATATATATGCATAGATTTGATACCATGAAAAGGCAAAATCGCATATGCCTGGAGATTCGAGTATAGTTAGTACAGAAAATTCAATTTGTGCGCCGCGATTGTATACAATAAATTCTATTTTAATCTTGGATGAGTCTTTGGACATAAAATCAATAGAATGAACGCGGTAGAGATACATTTTGCATTGAATGAATGGCTTCCATCTGTTTAAGAACCTTGGAAATGATAAATTCATGGATAAGCTTCAATGTGATCTCTTATTATATTTCAACAAATGAAACTATACAATTGTATCTTTCTTTGCAGGATTATTTGCGAGTTCTGGTAACATACCATCGATTTATATCATTTTGTTTATATATTGTGGGCTTCGTTTGGTTTGTTTTATCGTTGGTAAAAAAATACTACATGAAACAGTTCTCTTTATTCGCCTGGACACACGTTGCTCTCCTCATTGTTGTTACACAGAGTTATTTGATCATTCAAAATATATTTGAGGGTTTAATATGGTTTGTATTATATTTCATTGTATTATATTTCTGTTCAGCTTCAGATCACGTTTATAGAAGTTTATATTTTATCTTTCACTTTTTCAAATAGGTTTATTGTTCCTGTGAGCATGATTGTCATCAATGACGTGATGGCATATGTCTTTGGATTCTTTTTCGGTCGGACACCTCTGATTCAACTGTCACCAAAGAAGACATGGGAGGGATTTATTGGCGGTGGCTTTTCGACCGTCGTATTTGGATTAATGGTAGAGTATCATGCATTAGAATTGTTAAAGATAGGAAAACGAATTTGTTTAAATATACTCCAGTATTAATTCTCATGATAATCCATACATATCCCTTTTTTTTCATAGATGTCGTACGTAATGTGCCAATACCGCTACTTCGTCTGTCCCATTGAATACAGTGAAACTTTAGGCCGTATGACAATGGATTGTGAGCCATCGAGTTTGTTTAGACCACAGGAGTTTATTCTTCCACAAAGTTTGCAGTTCATAACTAAATTGGTAATTACTTTACATTGCAATGTGCGGATCTATCATCTCTGACAGTGACTGTATTCTAATTTAATGTTGCAGCTACATTTGAAAAATAGTCTGACAGTTTATCCATTTATGCTCCATTCCTTATCGATGTCAGTCTTCAGTTCAGTTATTGGACCATTTGGTGGTTTCTTTGCCAGTGGTTTCAAACGAGCATTCAAAATAAAGGTGAGTTACTGAAACAAATTATAAACTTTCATGTTTAACCATCTTAATATAACTGTTTCCAGGATTTTGGCGACGTAATTCCGGGTCATGGTGGTATAATGGATCGATTCGATTGCCAATATCTGATGGCAACTTTCGTTAATGTATATATTTCATCTTTCATTCATACAGCATCACCGCAAAAGTTGTTGCAACAAGTTTTCAATTTGAAACCAGAACAACAGTTACAACTATTTGTGGCGTTACGAGACACTTTAGAAAATAGAGGTCTTTTGAATGCGTCATAAATTCAATTAGCAGAAGTTGATAAATAAATATATATACATATTTATATATATATATATATATAATTCTCTGGAGACTTGACCAGATCTGAAATTGAGTGAGAAGTCAACTAAGCTTGCAATTATAAGTTTTAGACGAAAGAAGATGATTTTGATTCTCTTCTGTTCAATCATTCCATACACATACATATTATTTTTGACCGAATCACACAATTACTTTACTTCGATTTTGTATTGCCTCATCAATAAGAGTACATCGGTCCAGTTTTCTAATTACAAAATCATTAATTTCGAATATATATGTTGATAGATAATTGATAGTGATTTATGGCATAACCAAAAAAAAACGGAGCGAAGAAAAATATGGACTTAACTTTGTTGCAATTGCATAAATAATTCGTTTTGTTGCTTTTCGAATCTGAATATCTTGTAATTCATTAGATTTGAAGGCTAACAATTACAACGACGTTTCAGATTCCGGTCACAATTTGCCTTACTTCAGAAAAAAAAAGAGTAAAACGCAAAATGTTTGTAGGAAATCTAATGGGCCAAAGAATAATTCATCAACGCATGATTTTTTGTTGTGTTTAGTTGCGTTTGAATTTCTCTTTTTTCATAATCAAATTGCATCATTTGTTTTTACATGTAGGGAACACCGCTCAATATGATGGATATAGAAAATTGAATATAGAATGGTGAAATCTACTTAATATTCGGGCCGATCGCCACTATTCATATATATCAATCACATTCATAGATATAATCTTTTTCTTTACACACAACAGGAAGCATCGTTTATTATACGTAATTACAATCAATTTATTTTCGTTGACGTCTTGTTAATTTGGAAATTGACGATCAAGCCGTTGAGTTGACGATCCTTTCCATCGTACGTGTAGCAGGAATTTAGTGATTAGAAAATATACGCATTTTTGTGTGTATTCTCTAAAATGATAAATGTATAAATGTGACTTTGAAACTATTATATTATGACGTTGGAACATATTATTCAGAGTTAATATATATATATATATTAGATGTTATGTGGTATGTTGTAAGAGAGAAAAGCGTTGCGCCCGATATTGCGTTGTCCTCTATCCTGAAAATTCCTCTAAGAAGTGAGTTTATGTTAATTTTATAATCTCGTTAGATCATGACAATATAGATTGATATTGAGTATCCATGTCACTTTTGACAAATTTCGGAATAATTTGTCTTGCAATAATTCTACAGAATATCTATTTTTGGTCTTCTATAATTCATTCATCAACGATAATCTGAAATGGATCAATTGTGTGCAATTTATTTATATTGTATGTTGTTTAGTTGGAATGTCTTTCCGTTATTACTGAATTGAGAGAGCATAATATCATACAATATATTTATCGATATCATCACTGTCTTAAGACATTACGAATAAAAAGGAAAATCGAAATTGGTTGGATGCCAACGCGACGTCAAATTATTTTATGGAATCTGTTAGTATATATAAATGTGCAGCGACGATGATGAAATAAAAATAAGCAAATGAATAAATGAAATAAAGGTAATACCACGAATGTGGTATATACGTAGATACTATATAAAAAGTGGTTTCTATTTATTTCCATTATATCAATGGCCTTTTATATGCCCACAATTTGTTATGATCATAAATCAAGTGAATTTTATCATACATAAATTTGAATAAGTATAACAAATTATCGTATTGCCCACAGTATTCTTTTGTTGCAACAACATTGGGTTCTCCCGCATAATCTTTAACACTACCATAGGTATAATCATGTAATTCGACTAAAAATTGATGAATTGCTTCTATTGTCGCTAAATACCATCTTGGACTTCGCTTTTGGTGTCGCCAAAACTGTGATATACGTGACTTTAATATTACACATGGTAAATTCCGCAATCTTTGATCTTTATAAATTCCTCTAGTTTGATTCCATGTACTGTCTATAAACACGGCTCGAGTTATTGCAAATTCACGATTCTCAATCGGTCTTTCATCGCTTTCATTACTTGTATTTTGCACTTCTCGAGATAAAAACTCGTCGATTGTCATAGAATTCTTACCAGGGAATATTAGGACAACCTGAAATATTAAATGCGTCAATTATATCGAACAATTTTGATTATGACTGAAGAATCTTTTCGATTACTTTATCACTTGATGAAAATTCCGGAAAATCTGGATAAATGTATACTGTTACATCTTCTGGTGCTAAAATAGCTGCATGAATTGCTGTACTCTTACCATCTATTTCACGAGCATGTTTGATTATATCAATCTTAATTGGTAGCTGCAAAAGAAATCATGATTCAATAAAATAAGAACATAAATGGTCATTCTTTCTATTGAAAGTAGATTTGTGTATGAATATTGACTAATATAAATAAATAGAAATTACTTTTACTCGTGGAAAATATTTCTTATCAATAACAGGTTTACAGCAGGTGTAACAGAAAAATTTTCGTGACTTAAAACATTGTCCACATATTTCTCTTCCTTCAACAGTATCCAATACACTCGCGTCATTTATCCTCAACGAGCGAAACGGTGCTTTGTCAATAATACATTGTTCCTTCTGTAATGCTGTTACCAGGTTGCTTCCTTCTGTATTATTTACAGAATCCATCATTGTTAACCTGGAAGACAAGTTCCAATTGTTTTGCTTAAATCAATGGCACGTGACAACTTTGATGACAACAAACAGTACGAACATGTGGAACATGTGTCACCATCGTCATATATATATGCTTCTCAGATTTACATAAATAGAAGAACAGTATGTAAACTTAGAGAATTGAAAATCCCGAGTGGGAGGAATAATAATATTTATGATATCAAATGAAATGTTTGAGTTCGAGTCCAATTATGATATGAATTCATCAATGACCTCATCTGTTATAATAAATGGCAGGAAAATATCCGAAATAAAATTAATAATTATAGTAGGAACATTTCTATACTTTGCGAACCGGTGTCTCCTATCGGCTATGAAATGGCGGCAAATATAGGAATTTTGAATTGATGTTACTAGTAAAGTATCGAGAAATGTAGAGAGCCGATTTGAATTTAGAAAACCAAGTTTTATAAATTATATATGCATATTCTTGATATTGAAATCATTTATTTCGGTGCAAATGTCTTTTTGCAGGAGGAAAATAAAGTTCCTCAAAATAACTTCACCTTATTGTTTAAGGGTCGAAATAAATTTGCTTTGTTATATCTCATTTCATACATATGAAGAGAATCTGTAATTAATCATGAAATGGAACAGGAGTTAATAAATGGTACAATTTCTTTTTATTCGATAATAATTTAATAGAATGATGACGTCTTCAATAACCATGTTATCGGATAGTACATAGAGGAATTCACTGCTTCTTGTTTGTTTTTTCTTCTAAGCTTCATTCGTGTGAAAATTTATTTTATAAAAATTGGTGAAATGCAACATATCAAGAGAGATGTAAATTATTTAAACATATACATATATCATCATCATCATCATCATTGCTGCACATAAATGAAGAACTTCAATTCTTTTCGTCATGAAAAAAAAAAGAGAAAATAATCGTCCGTATAAAAGAGAAAAAATATATATTTATATATAAAGAAATTGGATAATTGAGAATTAAGAAGCGGTGGACGCGAAAATAAAACACGTAATGCGTCAAATGTGAAAAGTTATCGTCTCGTTGATGATGAATAATTAAATTTAGTTCTCATCAACTTCGCCTTCCTGTTCCTCGTCGAATTCAGCATCCTCATCAGCAGTTGCCTCTTGATATTGCTGGTATTCCGAAACCAAGTCATTCATGTTGGATTCAGCTTCAGTGAATTCCATTTCATCCATACCTTCACCAGTATACCAATGAAGGAAAGCCTTTCGCCTGAACATAGCGGTGAACTGTTCTGAAATACGTTTGAACAATTCTTGTATGGCAGTGGAGTTGCCGACAAATGTAGCAGCCATCTTAAGTCCACGTGGTGGAATGTCACAAACAGCAGTCTTAACGTTATTTGGAATCCATTCAACGAAGTATGAACTATTTTTATTTTGAATATTCAACATTTGTTCATCCACCTCTTTCATTGACATTCTACCACGGAACATTGCGGCGACGGTTAGATATCTTCCGTGTCGTGGATCACAGGCAGCCATCATGTTCTTGGCATCGAACATTTGTTGTGTGAGCTCAGGTACTGTGAGGGCTCTGTATTGTTGGCTACCACGCGATGTAAGTGGTGCAAAACCAGGCATGAAGAAGTGAAGACGTGGGAATGGTACCATGTTTACGGCCAATTTTCGCAAGTCGGCGTTCAATTGACCAGGGAATCGCAGGCATGTGGTGACACCAGACATTGTGAGTGATACAAGATGATTCAAATCGCCATAGGTCGGTGTAGATAATTTTAATGTACGGAAACAAATGTCATAGAGAGCCTCGTTGTCGATGCAATAAGTTTCATCGGTATTTTCAACCAATTGATGAACTGATAGGGTGGCATTGTACGGTTCAACAACTGTATCTGATACTTTCGGTGATGGTACAACTGAATATGTGTTCATTATTCTATCGGGATATTCCTCACGAATCTTGGAGATGAGGAGTGTACCCATACCGGATCCAGTACCACCACCGAGCGAATGGGTAAGTTGGAAGCCCTGGAGGCAATCACAACTTTCAGCTTCTTTTCTTACAACATCGAGAACGGAATCGACGAGCTCAGCACCCTCAGTATAATGACCTTTGGCCCAATTGTTTCCGGCGCCAGACTGTCCGAAGACGAAGTTGTCAGGTCGGAAAATTTGTCCGAATGGACCTGATCGTACCGAGTCCATTGTACCGGGTTCCAAATCGACCAAAATTGCACGTGGCACATATTTGCCACCCGATGCCTCGTTGTAGTAAACATTTATTCTCTCTAATTGAAGATCAGAGTCTCCATGGTATGCACCAGTTGGGTCAATACCGTGCTCATCGCTGATAATTTCCCAAAACTGAAAGCAAAAAAAATCATCAATTAATATATTGGATCATTCACTCATTTGAAGTATTAATGCGAATAAATCTGTTCATTCACGTACACTTGCACGATATCTGTTAAACCAATTATCTGATTCACAATGAGTTCAACGACTTGATGGCCGCTACATTTTACATAAGTTTAATCATAATGATCTGTTATATATTTATCTTTCGCGTGATGAATTATAATTTGTGCATACATCATCATCATCGTTCATAAGTTGGATAAAAATACTTCTCGATGGCGCCGCGGCACGTCCATTCGTTTTAACTCGAATCGCTTGAGTGCCAATCGAGACTAATTAACACACTACTAAACACACCAAGCACATTATTGCTAGCGGTGGTGTCAGTTAAGCTATTCAGCCCAGTCGGATGCACTCGAGCATGATGGAACGCTGTTACTATCCATCCGGCATAGCAACACTAACCCATGAACAAGAAGACTACTGCGGTTTTGTGGGCACACGGATATTCCTCGGAAGAATGAAATGAATATGATGCCTGCACGCGTTGTTATTCTTCCATTCCAATCTTAACTGTTCAAAGACCCCCAACCGCAATATCTTGTCTATGAAGTTCATCTGATTTACGTGAAAAATAACACGCGGAGGAATTGAGGTAGCACTGAATCAATGTTACACACACCTTTCGAAGCGTACAAATAAATTTCAACAGGCGGATTAGTTCATCATCACATGAATGTTCATATGTATTGTATATGTCAGGAGGAAAAAGGAGTGTTTATCGGCACCTCGCCTAGTAATCATTCGTCAAGATTGAAACGAGAAAAAGAAACATGTAAAGAAAAAGACGAAACGCTGCAGTCATTCATGTACTTCCATATATGAACATGTGACGGGAAAGCCACATCGACAAAAACCTGCTTCGTTCTATCTTTCTCCAGCTCCCACTCGTACACATTCAATGTAACATATATTAAAACTTGAGAGATATGAGTCATCAATGCCATTGCTTGCTATATATAGTGATGATGATTCCACTACGTGGATATACCAATATCAATTAGCATAAGTTGTACTATGGTCTGATTTTTTTAATCGTATTTTTAGAATTGGGACTTTTTTTTTTCATTATTCCGAGATATCCAATTATTATCGCTAACGTCATTCAAGCACGAAGAAAGTATGATGAAATATGAGTTTCAGAAACACAGTTAAGTATCAATTATCAAAATATTCTTGAATGACAGCTCTCTCTTGTTTTCTTTTCCAGCACACTGTGTCGAGAATTTTCGAGTAATAGATTCAAAGGCCGAAAAAAGTATTATTTCCACAAGAAAATAAACCATCTGGAAAATATCAGTATTCTTGGCTTAGTCCTTTAAAGAAGGGTTAGAAGAAGTACAGAGAAAGACACGCAGCAAGAGAATATAATGCAGATGTTTCACCTCAACATATTATGTAAATATTCGATAGGAATATTTAGGAAAGAACAAATTTCATTGAAAATAAAGAAATAAAACGTAACCATATATTAATACAACTTGAACGCTTGCTAGCTGGTGTATAGAGTTTATAGAACGACTAACAGTTTGGACTCTAGCTACCGATCAATAGAATACCTGGAATATCTTATACCAGTTATTGTATATACTACTGTTAATATTGCAGGGTCGTTGGCAATATATAACCAGAAAAGGTTATACTCAAACGATCATTCGTAAAACAAACGGGAAATGTGTGAAGAATTATTTTCGCTATATTTGAGCGGGTCGTGTGCACTTCAGTTGTCGCAATCACGCAATAGTTGATGTCCTTGGTCTCAAAGTTAAAATCCCTGCATGGTCATCCAGACGTAACCATGGCTTAATTCTGTTTATATGATTTTTAAATCAAGTTTTTGGAAATAAATGAATCAATTAAAGAGAAAAAAAGAACCCAATGCAACTTATTAAAGGGACAGAAAATTTATCCCATGATTTTTTTTTCATTGATTGCACGAGCAGAAAAAAAGAGAGTAAATTGCTTCGAGCCTTAATTCCCGGACATTGACTTTATATGGCATCCTTGAAAGTTATGGAGGCGTAACGACTATGCTAACGTCCATTGGCTGACTTCAAATCATTTTTCATTTATTATTATTCTTTTCAGTTAGTCACTGATAATAATCTATTTATCATCGCTATTTATGTACTATCATACAGGTCAGTTTGAAACGTTCCTTGGGGCATTTAAACTCAACTTCAAATCATTTTCTTTCTGTAGTGCTTGTCGAAATAAAATTGACTTTTATTTGGGACAGCATGCAGCTATCATTCGGTTTATTATCGAACTGCTATCACTTAATTGGCGATCATTTTTTTTTCACTTTAATATTCTGTTGGAGAGAAAACATGGGAGCAAAAAAATGAATGAACTCACTAGACTCCAGACTCATTCAAGTGCATTCATGAAGCAGTGGAGAAGGCATGTATGAGCAAAATGCAAAAACCTAATGATTACGTTTAGAGACAGGAAGAACTCAAAGATGAGCGTGTGGGCAAGTGAGAGAGAAAGAAAGTTGCGCGCGCACTCGCTCGATTCTCTTGCCGCATCAACCGGTATATCCTGTGCCAGACATTGGAGCCAAGCCACACCCAGGCAAAATAAAATATACATATCAAAGTGTATATACACATCCATAGATATATAAATGCTTGATGCGAACCAATTTTGCGAACAGAGCATACATTTTCAACAAATTGTCTTTTTCATAGATTCAAGTTTACCGCCAGAACTTTTGATTTCGCGCGAAACAAAGGTGCACTCTGTTGCTAACGGTAACAACCAATTTCCAGGATTATGAGGTCACATTCGATTGTTGTATCGTTCTGTGTTCTAGAAGGCTCTGCGATTATAAGGGAAGTAAAGAAAAAAAAACCGTTAGACGCAATGACGCTCGCCGGCCGGTAAAACACACGGTCGCCATGACAGTACACAAAAGAAAAAAGAAAATCCGAATATTCCCATGTTCTCTCCACTGAAAAAATCAGTCCCATACGAATCGTTGGCTCAAATATTCGTAGAAATATTGATTTTTGAGGTTATAAACATTTTGATTCATCCATAACGTGTATTCCTGTTTTGATTCTCAAATTCAATGACGCCATGTCTAATTTTTGATTCCCATCTAACCCTTTTGTTGTAAATTCGTTTCTTCACACTAATAGCGACTATTAAAATCATATTCCCACACTTAAAGTACTAAAACCGGACATCATAAGAACAATTGAATTTCGTTATGGAAATAACAAAAACCTTGCAGGATGATTCACTTTTGTTTATTCCCGAATCCCCCAATGCGAAAAACACGGTAAATACAATTTCCTGATCATTGTGAACACAAATAATTGATAGTTATAGATATCACTACTCTAATATACTGAATATATCATGAATTTGTAATTCTACGATTGAACATTCGAATAAATTGATACCTTAGCTCCAATTTGGTTTCCACATTGGCCAGCTTGGATGTGCACGATTTCCCTCATTTTCGATAGTGATTTTCTTCAATATTTCAATATATAATGTAGAGAATTGAACGAAGGCTTAGTAAAAGCTCTTAGGTTTTAGCTTTCTGAAGTATTGCTTTGACGACGAAATTCACCACACAGCCTGTGATCCCACAAACGAATGAGATGGCCGCGGCGTCTGTTACAGATTTTCAAGTCTACCGGTAGGTAAAAGTGGTGGGACGAAGGTCGATTTTATACGAATATGTGATTGGTGGAGTTGTTGGATCATTTGCCCTTTCCTATCCATTTTACACCCCACCATTGGTGTTTGTGACGAAGTTGGATCGTTGGGTGTCTTGCCACAATGCGCAGGCGGCTGACTGCATTGTCGTTGACGATTTGGTTCTGCTCATGGTGATGGTACTAACTAAACTTCATATTATGACGGAGGATATACTCATATTGTTTGCTATCTGGGATATATGTACATCAATTCATTTATATGCATGGATGTATATTATTTTCCTGTTCTTGTTTCAGATTGGTGAGATCTATTTGTCGAGTGTATGAAGAAAGAGAGGTCGAAAAATGGATAGAGGAATGAATTGAGAATATCACAGTGTGTTGAAGAGTATTTTTTGATTTATTGATCGAATTGCCTTGGTCTCCTTTTTCCTCGAGTCAATCGAATCCACTCGTCCAATAAGACACTTGAAAATGGAAAGAAGAATTGATACGGAGAATCGTAGAGTAATTTTTTATTCATTGATATTGTCTCAGTTTGTTTTTATCTTGGACAATTGAATTGATTTGTGCATTCAATTGTTAGGAAATCTAGAATATCAATGCTGAGAATAGAGAACTATTCTTCGGGCTGATGGGATGAGTTTCTCTTGTTCTATCTGTTTTGGATTAATGGGAGTTCTATGAAGTTCATTATTGGTTACAGATTATAACCATGAAAGAGTACAGTTGGCTATAAGGGAGTCCTTTATCATTTTTTAATCAAGTTTTCCGATCGGCTGTAATAATGGGGCAATATCGGTTCAATTTATGATTTAGCAATTAAAAGAGAATATGCGACTGGCTGATTGGTGGTCATTTTTTGTTAATTGATATGACCTTTGCCTTGTTCTCTTTTTGTTAACTCAATGAGGGCAGTCTGGAAATCGATTTTAAAACTAAAGATTTGTGAATCTACGTTCCTGTTCTTTACTCTATTTAAGTCATTAAAATCCAGTTGCTCATTAAGAACGAGCACGAAAAAGAATGATATAGTGTAGTTGCGAAGAAATCCTGATTTCCAGCCTTTTGTTGTATATATGAGTCTGTCCAATGAGCTCAGGAGTTGAACCGTAATTCAGGCATCATTGTAAAATAATTCTCGATCAACGGGGAATATATTCTGGCACAATTTTTTAGTTTCCACTGAATGAAAGATTTTTTTCTCTTATCAATGACTGGAAATTGAAGTAATATGAAACACTACTAATTCATTAGAGTGCTATTTGCGATTTACTGATAAATGTATCTTTTTTTTTTCCTGTCCATTATCACATAATTTTGTACTTACCAGTAAATCATTTCGCTGTTCCATTTCTCTCACGTCGATGTAATCGATATTTCCGATCAAAGTCTAAAAAAAAATGATAGTGGTAAATGAAAATTAATTTGTCTTTCCGCTCCCACCAGCATTGAACTATACCGCAAATTTATTTCATATTTATTCAAATGAAGGATCTACCAATGATCACTTTTGGAATTATGGATGAAACGTGACTAATTCGTAAAAAAGAAAGGAAAAATGTTCTCTTTGCGGTTGTCAATAATTCTAGACTGCAGTGTGTACCGAGAAAGGAGCGCCCACGAATGAAATGAATTGTGTCGTCTCCTGAGAAAGTCTCTTCATGAATACAAATCGAGATATGTATTTTTTTTTTATGTATGCATTCATATATATTGGTATATATATATGCATATATGTACCTTTGTCGTTAATTCAATTACAAAATATGTATAGCATTACATATTAGTACACGTTCCAATAATTTTGACTACTGAATCAATTCATATAATGAACTATCTATTCATCACATCAAATTTCAAATCATTTTGAACTCAGTGACGTCAGTAAAATTTGTTTCTGTCTGGACCTCTGATACATTTAAAAATGACAATTGATAGAGGTCATTTTGTGTCATCACTGTAATTACGAAGATTTACTCATATCCGTGAATTATTCATTTCACTTTAAAACAGATTTAGAAGTCGTTCTGCCAATTTCTCCATGTTCTATTAACTTGATTTTTACATTCATTTTTAGAAGGCCAAAATTTGAATGAATAAAATTATACTTTGAACACAACAATAATTTCGCTCAGACTATACTAACATACAGTTGGCTCTTGATTTCAGTTCGATGGAAGAAGCCAAATTATTGCACCTGCTGTACGTAAAATAACAGGTGGCAAAGCTGCAGGACTTCTATTCTCTTGCTCCGTCATCCGGAAGGTATATCCGTTACATTCTATTAATATAACTATACATTCGATAAAAAAATAATGCACCCATAGATACACCCTAGAGTTTTAATATAAGTGAGTAACATCCACGGAGCGACACGGAAGAAAGTCAATAACAACATGAGTCACCGGGCGACGCGCGACCTGAACACACCCTAACTGGAGAATTGCGAAAAAGCGACGCTGAAAAAAGAAATAATTACATCATACCTTTAAATAAATCAACTCTTCTCATTCCACAAATAATCAACCTGATTCAATTAGCTCTAAGCAATTACGAATGACTCATATCCAATCATTATGATCCAAAAAAGAAAAACCTACTTCAGTTTTTCATTCAACAAATATCAATTATCTGTGTACACTCCCGAAATTATACCTCTGAATTTTTTACAGGTAAATGGATTAATTCTCCAACGGAACCTTTGAGTTATCATATTATGTCATTATCATTACATGACATATATTGCGAATACCCTTCTATATAATGGATAAATATTTGTTTGGATCGTATTCAATGATTTCTGCGTAAATAATGATAATCGTACAAGAAGAAGTGAATAAACGTGAGGATTTTGCGATGCTGCACTGTGTGTGTCCTACAATGCAACATCTCTTTGGTATGACCATTTATGGATCAACTGCATGACTGGCGAGCTGGTTGGAACCACGTTCGTATATATTGCTACACACTATACACCGTAAACGTTTAACGTATACATAACGGGCTTAACATCATGAGGAAGAAATATAATGTAAGATTATTCTTATTGTAAGAAAAAATTGGCGTTTAATTTTTGTCTTGTTTGTTTTTCAGGACATTGATGATTATACGATTGAGTTGTGGTCTTGGAAGCAGTATTACGTAGACACGGTTGGTTTCATTTATATGTCTTTCGCTTATTGTCCTTCGATTTGCTCTCTTTGGTGCATGTATAAGTATCTATATACACACATATGTTTACGTTTAATTCGATAAATGACATCATATCTTTTTTCTTATTTCAATGCTCTGCCTATATCCATATCGACCGCAGATCCACATTTAATATATGTAATTGTGATGGAGTGGAATAATTCAGTGCAATCAAATGACACTAACATCTTTCGCCATAATTTATTACTATAGGAAATCAATTAATGTAGGAAAAATTACGATAGCGATATAAATAGAAATTCAGATAGAAGAAATTTTCGAAGGGGAAATTTTAGGGCTGCTTTATTTGCTATGAGTATCATTAGTTTCAGAAGAATTATTTAAATTATTTTGTTAATCCAGGTGTTCTAATAAACCTTTTATTGTTGTATAAGAGGGGATGGAATGAGTCACGTGTTTTTGATATTACAATATAGGAAATCAACATTTTACGGTATCGCGTGTGCAGAGGGCATTCGAAGGGTATTTGCCGTTATGACGATGGGTCAGCATTGTTAAATTAAAACTGATGTTGCTTGGTTGTGTTTGTGTATTGGTGGTGTAATCGTGTACAAGGAACACGGTCGTTGTCCTGTGTGTATTGCTGGTCTCGTTTGCGCACACCAGGATACTATTGATTTCACATGAAGTCTCGTGGTGCATGTATATAGGTGGAAGACGTACACGTGGATAGAACTACTGGCACGATGACTAACCATGAAAAAAGAATTATTATTATTATTCTTTACAAATATAATAATAGTTATCATCTATTTTTAACGAAAATAATTGAATATTCATAATTGCTTGCGAAGAATTGACTTGAGCACTTTAGTCTTATATATAAATTTGGGGAATAACTCATTCTTCTCGTCTGCATACGAGATATTTTCACAAAAAATAATGGTGAATTAAGACGAATTCTTATAGATAGTGAAAGTGGAACTTTTGATGAATAGAGTTGATCTAGGGAGACTTATTCACCGTCAAATATTACCCCGGAATCTCAATATTCCCTTTTTTTTTCTTTCTGGCTGGAGCTTAAGTGCAGGATTGTATGGTGAAAGTATTAAAATATCGGAATGGGCGAAAGTTCCAGGGGATTGAGCTTCAGGATGGAATATTTTATTCTTTTTTTTCGAGCAAAATAAAACTTTTACCATAAGATTTTTATGTAGTGGTTTTTAATTCTAGAACGCCACATAAGGATCATTTGGCGACCTCCACTTTTGGAGTGTATGGCTCACGATGATGGGGACGAAAACAACCAGTTCTGTTGAAGTACAGACCTGAACGACTTTTGACAGCAGCGTAGGAGGAAGAAGTCGAGAATGGAGTTGATAACACCACTGGAGAATGCAGCTTACACATAATCCTGGTAGCGTATTGAAACCACCGACTTGAATTTCAATCTTTTTTTTTTCTCTCTTCTCACCAACGTGACTGCCAATGAGTATACCATCCAAATTTACCTCCAGTGTCTGACCATGAATATCGAATGGCGCTCACGAAAATTTATATCTCCTAAAATGGAAACTGTTTTTTCTTGGTTAATTCACTTTTATGCATTGCCAATTTCTCTGTTATATTCTCTCACGGTTTCTTCCAATATAGAATAAATATATGTAAAAGGTAGTGGTAATATGGATCATGGCTTATGTTCATAAAAACGTTGAGAACATTTTGAATTTATTCCACCAGGCACGTGTGCATTCGTGTTTGCGAAAAAAGTTCAGTAAAAGGACCCGAGAGACACTGTATTGTTCTCGTTTAATTTTTTTATTTTTCTACTTGTTTCCCCAGTTCTCTCTCATATTTCTTTGGAATATTCTTTTCGTTTCACTTCTCTTGTTCTGTTTATAGCTACTTCCATTTTTTTGTCTCTCTTTTTTCCAAAGGATGACGTATTATTGTTATGAGAAAATGGGAACAACTGAATATGCATGGAGAACAAGTCTACATGTTCGACTGAACGTGACTCACGAGTTGTGAGCTTACTCTGGCACGACTTGCCAAATAGCTCATTTTTTTCTTCATTTTCTTGCTGCTTTTCTGTTACAATCATAAATATTTATCTGTTTCTGACAATGTCATAAAAGTTTTGATAAGATAACACATAGGCTTATACATAAATTTATAATAATCTAGATAGCTAGAAAAGTTGGAGGTGAATTTGGGATATATAGATATCTAAGATTAAACAAATCTCTTCATTGCGATGGAAACAAAATGTTGTCGTTGGACAACTGAGGGTCGTTAAACGATTATACATGAAAAAAAAATGTATATAATACAAAAGTTGGCCGAAGGTGCGCCCAAGCTCTTTACTTAGCGTCTCTCTTTATATTACTTCTCAACCGGACTCGCCGGTTTTCAAGTCTGGAAATTATACTATACTTGCAGAGAGGACTAAAAGTAAGACAGAGAGACAGGGAAAACGCACAAGCCATATTTGGCAGCACTCGCTATAACAAATACATACACACATGAACAGTGTATCAATATTTTTTTCATTCCCGAATTCTTTTTTTTTCATTCATCGCGTGCATCACGTTCAATGCAGCGGCGAGCACGAGCTAACAGTAATGCTCCGGTGAAATAAAAATATTCTTTCTCATCTCAATGTGATAAATACAGAGAAATGTTTACGTGAATTCTCAATTCGTAAATTGAGAAATTTTTGCTGCAGGCTATTGTAACGGTAATGCATCAATGCTGTAATGAACAACCCAGTTGAATATCTCAGTAGTTTTCACACTTGGAATTGGGGAAAAGAAAAAGAATGACTTAAATTTATCGTGGGCCTCGAGGACAAAAAGTAGCGATCTACTTTTATTTATCAAAGAAGGCGCTTCAAAAAATATGTATGAATGCATAAGTTTGCATGTACTGAAAAGGAACAGTCTCGAGTTCTTATTGAGTCAATTTTTGTGATGATAGCGTGGGCATTCACATATGAAACATTACCATCCATATACTCGTATGAGTATGTGTATCCGACTCCACCCACGTCTTTAAAAGTTGCCTTTCACGCAGCAAACATTTAAAAAAACATGAATATATATATTCATTAATAAAACACTTTGATATTTCAATAACAAATTATAAAATTCATAATTTCCTTGTGATACAATTCATATGATGTGCATAAATTAGTACGCGACGACGTGAATTTTATGAATTTATTGGATGCGTGTGCCTATATATGAATACGCAGTTTACATTATTAATAAGAAAAAGAAAAGCCTTGGTATTTACTGCCTTATCAATAATATAATGACGACAGACTATGATTCACTGTATTTATAATTTCGAATTAAAATTTTGTATGACTCGTGCTACTATTAATATTTTAAATAATATTTTCACTTTCATTATGAATTAATGAGACTTTTCATTTTATATGTTTACGGTAATTAAATTTTTCGTGGTATCGGTTTGATTTATCGTCACGTTTCCGTCGAGCACACTCTGAAGGGGGGTTGCGTAAGAAATATTGAATTGTTAACATGATGGGGATATGTGTTCATCTACCCCTGTCACAAGGGTTGGGGTTTTGATCGGCTTAATGACGTGATACGTTTACAACTGACTCAAAAGGTCAGGGAGTGATTGAATTATTATTTGATAAACACACAATGGACATTTTAATGTTCTGTTCATTATAAACACCCGAGTTGTTTCTCGAAATGAATAGTAAATTTTTTTTCCAAGCCTTGAAAATACTTCAATGAAAGAAAAAGTGGTAGATTATGTGTGTTAGTTGAATACGAAATAAGCGACAAATTTGGCATTCATTACGATCACTTGCATCGAGGTAGGCAGAATTCATTTTTATTAAGGAGTGATCGGCTATATATTTATAAGTGGCACAATCTACTTTCTACTTCAAGATTTCTCAGAGCTCAATTGATCATGTGATGCCCATATTTGAATTGTGTATTGCAATTTTTATCTGTACACAAAAATAACGCAGAAAAATGAAGGTAAAGGAGAGCGATGAACTGATAGAAAATGATTTCAGTCAGAGATTCACTTCTGAAGAATTGTCAGTGATGATGAAATAAATAAAGAATCAGAGATTCCATCATAATCTTCTTTTCTTTGGCACGTAGTTCTAGAAATGCATTTCTTATACAGAGGGGAAATATCTGTTCGAATTTTAGCTGGGTTAGCCACTCAAAATTAAATTATTACTCAAAGAATTTAATTCATTGGAGCAAGACGTTATTTCAAATCGATTTCTTGATGACTACCTGCATGGCACCCAACCCCTCTGTCTTATACTCTCTTCGATCGTTATGAAATCCACTCTAGCGCATCGATACACGACCAAATGTTTGACGAGGCGTCGCCCAGTGGAGACGAAGCAGAGAGTGAAGAGGCATGAACGGTAGACATCGATTTTACCACATAACTTCATATGGTATAAGCTGCGGGCGTTCCTTCAGTTTTTTTTCTCCATCCTGATAGAAATGTCATGGAGTGAGAATCAAAAGGAAATTCGTTCTCAATGATTTTCGTAATTAAACTTAGTCGTGAACTTGATTTGATTCGAAATCATTTAATTTTATTTCTGTCTGCATTGTTTGTACAGGAAAAACGAGAAATAATAATTGGTTACTTATAAAATAGGACGACAAAAGAAGAAAATAAGTAGAATGAACGGAAGGGTGTGACAATGGGTCTCGAAACCCTTTTTTTTTTCTTGTTATGTCACTCGTTCTTAATTCCTCATCATGAGAATATAAGCAAGCGCATTGCTGTTATTCAAGATTTTAGTACATGAATAATCTTGAATTCAAGTATCACATCAATCATCGTTTCCGCCTTCGCTTTCTGCTCTTAAAATTATTTATTACTTATTTTTTAACTCGAGTCTGTGAGTTCTTTTGACGATAACAATAGTAAAAAAAAATGATAAATTGTGATGAAAAATAAAATGCAGGAATGATAATTGTTATTATGGTTTTTTTTCCATACTACTAGAGCTGGGCGAGACTAACGCAGACAAATATAGAAGCACCCACGGGATTATTTTCTACTTTCTTTTTTTTCACGAGTTTTTGGTTTCATCCCCCGACCAGTTATTCCACGTGTGCGTTAACGCCACGTCATTCATTGATCGTGTGTGTTATATATATCCACACGAGATATCCATTTAAAGTTCTCGAGTGTTGGGGAAAATACATTGAAATGAAATATCTAAGAGAAAATAATGTTAAATCAGTATTAAAGAATATCCAATGCCACATCTATCTAATTCACGTTTTATTATTTTTTGTTATTTCACCTGAAAAAAAGTGACATCGATATCAAAATATGTCATCATCGGTTAATGTAGAACGAATAAAAAAAAACGTTCCAACGCTCAATTTTCTTCTATGAGAAATTCCAAAATAACTTTATTTATGTCTTCATGATATCTCAAGTGTAGATTGTGTGCGCCCTTCTCAAATATTTTTAACCTGTAATTTAATGAAAAGAAAATGAAATTAGTGTTTGATTTATACGAACAATGAATAAATGTAAACGAAAAAATGAATTTAATAATGACTTTGAATTTGGTATATTTTCTTTCAAATAAATTGGATGTTCAGCGGCCACCATTACATCACGACTTCCATGAATAATCATTGTCGGTGATTTGATGCGTGAAACAAATTTTTTACAAATGTCACCATTGTTTTTTTTATAAAGCTTCATCATAGTGACGACCCACGCTTCCCAAGTCTTTCGGAAATAATCATCGCCATACATGGCCAATAGTGGGGCTTTCATGCGCTCCGACCACGTATCTATGTTTATAATGCCTGCAGGGAAAAAAAACAAATTAATCATTAGCTACATGCTATGAAACACGAAAAAACATTTACCCTAAATACCACGGAACATTCTTTAATACATTTTATAAGCATTTAATTTCAAAAAAAGAAAGATAACATACTCTCATATGTTTTAATTTCTTCCGGCGTAACATAACTATTTGCGCCAAAGACAATTAACTTCTGGATACTCTGTGGATTTTTTGCAGCAAGAATAAGAGATGTAATACCCCCATCACTCCAACCAACAAGAGAAAACTTAGAAAACCCCAACGTCTTCATTAAATCGTGGGCGTAACTCGCGTCACGCTCGAAAAAATCCTCTGGGAATTGTCTGTCTGGTGGTCTGGACTTGCCATAACCCGGTGGATCCCATGCCACCAATGTCAACTTTGTCTTGTCGAGATTTTCAAGTTGTGGTTTAAAGTCCGTCCAAGCTGAGCCTGTATAGGGACAGAGACAAGGAAAAAAAAAGTATAACTGTCTGTAATGCATGAGAGTATTTTATACGTCAGCTAGTTTGATAAACAATAACTTACCTAGCGCCCCAGGAAGTAATAAAACTGGGTGACTTCCACGGCCAGTTTTCACATAATTAATATCAATGCCATTCACATTGATTTTTTTCTCCTGGAAAAGATGGACACTATAATTGATCGCAGTTATGCAATAGTTGTTTGAGTTTGATTACCATCTTGTTCATATGCTTTCTCACCTGAACTGTATTTTCGATGATTGATAAATTTCGCGCACCTGCATACATCATCTTCATCTTGCATGACTTCAAGTAATTAAATAATGATTTGCATGAAATTATTCCACGCATATTGAACAATATTGTGGAGTTCTTTATTACTAAACTATCCATCATGTTTATACCAGTACTGATTAAGTTCCAGCTAATAATTTTATCTATATGAACGTAAACTACGACATTGACGGGTTATATCCCATAAGGTCACTGATTATCTGAAGTCGATAAATTCATCTGTAAAAGTTGACGGGTAGAGATATGGTAGAGTTTCACACTAACACTTCATCCACTCCTTTTTATTTTCTTGTGGTTTGGAATAATTGAACGGACTATTTTAATAGGAATTTTAATAGAGTGCCAATCGATTGTACATTGAAAATATTTATTCCAGAATGCAAAAAATGACAATGATAAGTCGAAATAATTAAAAAAAAAAAATCACGGGGTAATCGCGCTATCGGTATATATTTTTCTCAATGTATCATATGATCCACTTAATGTAAGAATGAAATAAATAATGATCGATTATAAATCAAATTAGATTAAAGATTATTAAATATATATATATATATGTATGCATGCATTTATATATATATATTTTCCAAGTTATTCGTACGATTTGTGTGTATGTGTGTCGGAACAAAATATTGTGGAGCAAATCTACTATTAATCTAGCCACCAAAAACCTCTTCTTGGTTCAAATTGTTTCTACAAATATTCTAATTCTGTACTGACAATTATGTGAAATATTATTTATTTTACTCTTTATTTACTCTCTTCTCCATTTTTTTGGCGTACGATTATTTAGATGACATAATAATACTTCAAATGAATTCAAATTGAATTATTTTCAAAAATGAATTTAGATTATCAGCCATGGTAGGCTCAAAATTTCTTCTTGACTATACGTATTTGTCCACTTGAAAATTACTTAACAAAAATTCAAAGTCAAAGTTTCATTTGCTTTTTTCGTTTTGTAATTTCCTTTTCAATTATATTCAAATAAAGTTATCATAATAAAGTCGCGGTGTGAATGATGGTAATAAAATAAATGAATGGTTGAGAAACACAGTAAAAATTCGCTTATCATGAATTTCGCGGATTGCGATCAGCTTCTGTATAATATTCATCAAGTAAATGTTTCTTGTACTTTGCCTGATCATTCCACAGCTCAGCTGCTTGTAGATTCAAAGGGCTTTCATTGTTTGGCTCTGGAAATTGAATGATCGAACAGATTAGTAACCGAATGTATACATGCATGAAATAATTAAACCCAAATTTAATACTACCAATTTCCTCCCCATAATGTAAATAAATATATTTGGGTCTGAATTGTACTCACCTCCAAGCAAAGACTGAATCGAGAGCAGAATGGTACGAACATCATACAACGCGCTCCATTTGTCCTTCAATATATCCAAACAAATATTCCCAACGTGATCAACGTTTGGATGAAAACATGGGGTCATAAAGCGCACGATAGGTGCACTGTAGGGATAGCTATGCGGAAATTCCAATGTTAATTTGTATGTCAATCCGGAGTAAACCTGCAAATGGAAAATGTATACATTCATCCAAACACAAGTCCAAATTTATTGAATGTAAAATGACTAATTCATATTATTGATTGTATTACCGTATCCCGGGGTCCAGTTATTGTTCCAATCCACTTGAATAAATTTTCACCATCAGGAAATGCTGACACACCTTTCTCAGTGCACATCATCAATACCATTAGTTCTTTTTGCAACCTGTAAACTTAGATAAATCAATCACCATTTCTACATCCCATGAAGGCTACAAGGAACTCTCAATACCATTGAAAAATTCGTAATTTATATGGAATGCAAGATTTATATGATATATATGTTTACTCAATACAATGCGAACTCGTAACCATTATAACAGACGCTGTAAATCAAAGGAATCAAAACATGACTTTGATATCGCCAATAAATATGAGGTTATGTTAAGAATTATTGCGATAAAATAATTTTTTGGATCGTCAAAATGAAAAATCATTGAATAAAATGTGTAGGCTAAAATGTAATTATTATAGCAATGAAAATTAGGTGAATTTGAAATTGTAGTAATAATTTTAATTCTCATTGGCATTTACAAATTGACATTGTGCTTACCGTTTGCTTACAGCGTGATTATCTTTTGGTATATTCTGCTTTTCTTCTTTTGCTTTACTATTTGCACTTGGTGATGAGTAAAATGGATTAATGTTTTGAGCCATTGTTGCTTCGTTTTTATATTACGATGATTAATTATTTTCACACAATTTTGTTGGTAAGTCGAATTTTCTTCCAGAGAAAGATATGTGTGTGTTGCAAGCAATAGACACAAGCACAACAGTCATTGGGAAAGATTTGAATGTGTCCCGTGTAGAGCTGTGTATTGTCAGAGGTGAAAACGTTGTGTTGTAAACAGAGCTGGCGCTTGAATTTCGAATCAATTTATTGAGGGAGCGATTCGATGTTCAGAGAGGACAATTGTTTTCATTCAAAAGTTAGGATGAATTCAATAAATAGGAAATGAGATTGACCATGCATAATATTGATATGAAATTGATCAGAAAAGAAAACTGGAAAATTTATCTTTAAAATTTCTGCTGTTATTTAGTTTTAGGATTTGTCTCGTTAGTGTAAATGTGAATTTTTGTTTGGAAAGGACGCTGAGAGATTTTGGAGGAAATTAATTTTTAATGTCGTGTTTGTTTTGTTAGAATTTTATTCTTTGGGACTTATTGTGGAAATGATGTTCTGCATCAGATTATTGTGATGAACTGTAGTTTGAGAGACGTGTACGAATGAATAGGTAGAATTGATTGACCGAATAGACTATGTCATAGATTAAAACAATAAAGTCTTCTTTATTCTCAGGAATTGTCTTTGATATGAGAGGAATGTTCAAACTTTCATGTTCATATTTCTTTCCAGTTATGTGAAACCATATTCATTTCGAATTACTATTTGGTGATTTCAATTTTATGTTATCAAAAATCTTGCCGTGATTTCATTTTGAATATTGCGAGTTCGATGAATACGTTAATTGAGGCCATTATAATAGCCAAGGCCGTCATATCACATATTTTTATATCTTTTTTGTTTTGTGAGCATGTAAAAAAAGAGTGGAAAATTATAAGACTAATCATTATGATAACTTTTGCTGTTGTATGATGAGACGTAGGCCCCAAGTCTTCTTTTATCAGGACTATTCTTGTCCCTCGTCATATAATACCGCCTTTCGATAACTTTGTCAAAGAATCTACTCAATTTTACTGATGACGTATTGCCAGCCGCTAATGATCGCACCTGGCGACAGTCCTATAAAATATATGATGTTGAATTTTCTCCATTAAATACATAGTGTCGGCAGTTTTATAATGATTAATCCTACCAAAAAGATTTCGTCTGCTCCGCATTCTTCAGCAATCGTCGACGATCTGCGATGGAGACTGTAGCGCGATGTTACCTGATCTACTTTCGTTCCAACAACTAAAATTGGGATCTGAAAAATATTCCAATTATATCTAGCAGATTCAATGAATATGAACGATACTCAAATCATTGAAAGTGTTTATTACTTGTGTGGAGCCAACAAATCTTTCGGGATCGAAATCATCAAATGCTTTATTTTTTTCGTTTCCTCCATCTTTACTCAGTACTTCTTGTAACCATTTCTGCAAATTTTGCTGCGATTTTCTATTCGATAAATCGTGTACTAAAATAATTCCTGTTGAAACCAAAACAACAGACCGAACCCATTGCATTAATGACCTCAAACAAATTTGTATTATCAATAACAAGCAGGAAATAAAACAATATTACCATTCGTAGAATTATAAAAAACATGTCTACAATTCTGATGATTCTGACTACCACCTACATCCCACAATTCGATAAAATACGTTTTTTGATTTGGCGTTCCTTGTTTGAATTCATGTAATTTAACTTCCACTGAACACCCAACTGTCCATGATGGATTATTAATTGGTTGCTGTTCGCATATCAAATGTGTGAGGGATGTTTTTCCAACACCTGAAATAAAATCAAATTTTTCATCCGTTTCTACTGCACAAATGATAAACCAAATCACTCGAGAATTTGAATTTAACATGACGTTGTTTTATTTGTTGCTGTATTTTTCGTTTTTCATAACATCAATCGGCCACGTCATGACCCATTTCATTCCAAGCGATTTTCATTATCACTAATACTAACCAGAATCACCAATGACAATAATTTTAACCTTGTCAATTGATGCCATTGATTATCAACAACAATAACTGGTTCTCTCATTTATTAATGATTTATTTTTCTTCTCCCTTCACTTCTATTAAAAGGTTATGTTTTCATATGACATTCGTGTTCACTCGCTCAAGGACAACAAACTCTTATCTTCTCATAAACATGACCTAATGCATTCTAACCTCAAAATATGTAACATTGAGTACATAAACAATCGGCTACACACAGTTTACATGTGTTAATTCAATCACGATTTTACATTGAATACAATGAGGTAATGATAAAAATGAAGTTATTTCTGCTAATTTTAAATCGCAATACATGCTCTTGTTTATAATCGTACATTGTCAGTTTTATTAGTACAAATTTGTGACTAATAGCCGACAAATGTATAGAATGTTAAGGTTATGTGGTTCCAATATATACAAAACGTTTATTTAATGTTATGATTTTTGTAGATGAATTATTTTAAATTATTTTTCATCTTATTTTCAGATCGTGATCCTGACAATAATTCACGAGGAAGGATATTTATGTTGATGTATATGAGGAACAATGAGGTGATTTTTATGGACATAATTGGTTTTTTCAATTCTGTTGTATTTTTTTCTCCAATAATGGCATATTTTTTATTGAGTTTGATTCAACTGATATGAATTTTTGTTAAAGAGTGATTAAGAAACATTTTGTATTTCCAGAATTGGATTATCGAACATATATCGTTGAATTGATATTATTAATTATTATAATAAGGTTATGTTTCTATTGCCGCTTATTTTATTTGCAGATCGTGATCCTGACAATAATTCAAGAACAATGACTGCAGTGGAAGAGAGGTTCGTCACTGAAGTACCTAGTAGTCTCAAACAACTAGCGAGATTAGTTGTTCGTGGCTTTTATACGATAGAAGACTCATTGATTGTTGATATGCTGGTCCGGAATCCATGTAAGTGTTCCATTTCAATTTATTTATTATCACTATATTGTTTATCATTGTATGTGTATTATTGACTGCAGGCATGAAGGAGGATGACATTTGTGAGCTATTGAAATTCGAACGTAAAATGTTACGTGCAAGAATAGCAACGTTAAGAAATGATAAATTTATACAAGTTAGATTGAAAATGGAAACAGGATTGGACGGGAAAGCGCAGAAAGTTAATTATTATTTCATCAATTACAAGGTGATATAATTGCAATTGCTCATAGAGTTGCTGATAATTTGGAAATCGGTACATAAAGCATAGACTCATAATAAATGATTCATTTTAGACGTTCGTAAATGTGGTCAAGTATAAATTAGATCTTATGAGAAAGCGATTGGAAACTGAGGAGCGAGATGCAACAAGCAGAGCAAGTTTTAAATGTACAAATTGTCTGAAAACATTCACAGATCTCGAAGTAAGTGTACCAAAAACAAGAATGTATAATTTATGTCAATGGATACATTGATGATGGGATTATATAATTCTCCTCTTCATTTTCGTACAGGCTGATCAACTTTTCGATATGATGACTGGTGAATTTCGTTGTACATTTTGTCGCGAAATTGTTGAAGAAGATCAATCAGCACTGCCCAAAAAAGATTCACGTTTATTACTCGCTAAATTTAATGAACAATTGGAACCTTTGTATATTTTATTACGAGAAGTTGAAGGAATCAAATTGGCGCCGGAAATATTGGAACCCGAACCTGTGGATATTAACACAATTCGAGGGTATAAAATCTCTGGAAATTTAAAGATTTTAACACCATTTTTCAACTATTGTTTAATTCTTTGTGTCATTTTACAGACTTGATACGAGAAGAACGGTTGGTCTTCGAGCTCCTGGTGAGCAATGGTCAGGTGAAGCAACCAGAACATCTGGCTTCGCTGTTGAAGATACTCGTGTTGATGTAACAATAGGCGATGAAGCAACTGATGATTCTGCAGCAAGAAGGAAGGAACGACCAATTTGGATGATGGAAAGTACAGTTATTAATGATACAGAGGCAGATCCAAGTTCCACCCAAGACAGTGTTCTTGATAAAGCCGCAGCCACTGCAACAACTACAACCACAACAGCAAATAATAAACAGGGTGAAGATATCATGTCCGTGTTGCTGGCACATGAGAAAAAAGGTGGGACGAATAATGCTAATGTGAATGCCGTCAAAGCAGTTCTTCCACAAGAATCAAGTGATAGCAGTGATAATGAAGAAGCAACTGAGATGCAGGCGATTGAAACTGGTTTGTATTCCGATCTATTGTTATTTTCATTGATTTCGGATGTTCTTTATTCATTTCTGTAATATTTGCAATTCATTGCAGGTGATGTCGAAGTTATGGACTCTGACGACGACGATTTGATACCAACAGTCAATGTTGGTGGTAAGAGCGTTGCAATCACGGATGTTAATGATACATTAATAGCTGAAATGACGCCAGCAGAGAAGGACGCATATATACAAACACATCAAGAATATTATTCGCACTTGTATGACTGAGGAAAACAATTTGATATCATGTCATTTTTTCTTTTCATATCGATGTAAGTGTATATTGTATTCTTTTGTATAGATATTGGAAGTTAATCTTCTTTTCATAATAAAAAAAGGGAATAAGAAAATACATATAAATGAATATTTACTTCTTGTTTTCGATTTTCATCATTTTATTTTTCAATTTATTCCATTTCTGTAACATATATCAACGGTAACACAACACTATTTCATGATTCAACAACCTGTTTGTTTGAATAAATAATAGTTTCAGTTAAATATCCATAAATAAGAAATGAATTAAACTAATAATAAATAATGAGTCACTTCTGGAGAAACGGGAAGTTTTCAAAACTGAAGATGTAACAGTATTTAATTATAATCTTATTAAGTGAGTATATTTTTTTTGCTCATCTCGAACCACATGAATTTCCATTCGACCACCACAATCGAATGGAAATTCAGAGACGACCGAAATAATAGTTAGATTATTTTTTTTTATTTAAGATTTTTCTCTTTTTTTGTTAATTTTTCTGTAATATTTTCTTTTCTCGTTTCAGAAATCTTATATGGCCATTATTAAACAATATTGGAATCAAAATCCTTTCAAACTAGCTGGCATTCGTTTTTTTTTGTTTTTTTGATATCGAATTTCGTTGTCAACGATCAATTTTTCTTCATCTCTAATTTTTGTTTCATTCGTCTTCCGATGTTCTTCGAATTGTAACTTGCGTGTGATTGTTCTGTTAGAATTGAATTAATAAAGGCCCTCAAGATTGAACAGCACCATCTCACATGCAGAGTGCTTTTTATAGCACTTGCAATTTAATACTTCAATTAGAATTCCACCACAGGAATATTGAGTCTATGAAAGGCCTTTAGATATTTGCAAAAATTTTCATGAGAATCAATAAAAAATCACATTATTCCTTCAGAATAATCAGATGGCATCGACAACATTGATGAATATATATTTCCCTGTTCCAAAATATATATATGATGCTAGTACGTTGAGCGAAATTATTTACTCTGGCTCATTGAGACGCAATCGTGCAAAGTCTTCAAAGACGATATTATCATCGTCATCGTTTGCATAACATGAATTTTCATATCGTGCACGATCAATGCTCTTACTCTTTTTCAAATTCGCACCTTCACGTTCAATTGATCCCGGTGTTGGATGCATCAATTTGAATGGCACATCAGTGACGAGTTCACCACCCAAAGTACCGCAGTTCAATTTGACTCGTACGGAATATGAGATGATAATACCCAATGCTTCAGCAGGACATTTGCCTTCGGCGACCATTGTTGATGAAGCCAAGTTGACATCATCATCCTACAACATTAAACCAGTGTATGATAAAGTAGTTCAGCATTCAGCAATAGAAATCCTAATTGTCACAATGATCGAAGGCGCGAAATCAACAGTTCTGAATATATTTGAATGAATAAATATATTTTATCACTTGTTTTACCTTCAAGTGTCCATCAAGGGCGATACCACGACGATCTTTGTTGCTGCTGGCGAGTGGCACAAGATAGAATTGTTTCGTGAAATTAGCACCTGGCGTTATTGGACATCCTTCACGAGTTTCCAAACTTGCAACATGTCGTGAGAATTGCGAGTTTACCATCGTCACCTCGCAATGTTGAACGACATATAGCTGTATATGATGAGAAAGATTAATGAATATCCTGAATGGATGATTGGAAAAAAACATTGAGAATATTCAAGTTCTATCGTGCCTTAATATTTTTCACAGCTTTACGTGAATTGTTGGTGATAGTAACATTGGCTGAGATTTTTTCGCTATGATAGTAGATTTCACGGTCAAGTGTAACTTCGAGATTGAGTTTTCCATTAGAGAATGTGAATCCCTTTGATACAAGGGAGCTAGGAAGTCTGCGTCCACGTGAGATTGGTGCGAATTGCAGTTTCTTGATTGCAAGGGAGAGAGATGATCGTTTATGGCCTTTATCTTCATCATTTTCACCAACGAATATTTTCAGAGTGTGGTCGACACCAAGTGGTTTGCCCTGGTCATCATCACCGGGCTGAAGAGTCACGGAGCTTGGTGCATTTGCTGGGAAGTTGAAGACGAATGGGAATGCATTTGGTCCAAGTTTTTTCAACAGCCGATCTTGAATTGGCGTCGTATCTTGTTTTTCTTTCTTCAGTGGTATCAGTTGGTCTCGTGCAATAACCATTTCCTTGCTGAATTTGACCCCCATAACTTCATCCTCTTCCCGTCCATATCGGTATGTTGTGACAATTTGTCCGAAAACTTTTCGGCCTTGGAGATAATCATTTTCAACGACAAGTACACCGTCAATGGGATCGATTGAGCCTAAATGATCGATGAAGTCACGTTTACCTAAGTAAACTGTGACCTTACCTGCAAAAATAATTCAGAGAAACATTTTGTAAACATATGAATTGTTATTCCGTTTATAAGAATGATTTTTCTATATCTACCATTTGGTGTGGTCTTCTTGAAAACTTTTGTGGCTACAACGTAAGCCAAAAGTACCAAAGGAAACATTTGGCTTAGTTTTTTTTGTATCTTTCTCTATGTGACCCAAGAAATGGTACGGAAATGCTTTCTTCCCGCCCAGAAGTGACAATTTTCTGATGTTGTACAACGGGTTTATATACTCCGAGGGATGTTTGGGGCTTCGCAACATTGAAACCGTAGTGCTTCACGTAATGAAATTAGATATATTTAGGTATTTAGAGAAAAATGTAACGCGATTTAAAGGCAAGGAATAGATTTTGTTTTTAATGAATAATAGAGGTGCATGTTTGACATGACTAGAATGATATTCAGTTGACACTTGTTTTCACAACAGGAAAGTCTCAACCAGCAGCGAATTCTGTCAATCTACTGAACATTCTTTTCTGGAAGATGATTTTTAACCCTGTGTCGATTCAGTCTTAAGATTTATATTTATTTCAATAATAAGTGTTTACATTATATGGAGGTATTTTAATTTTTGAAAATCAAGTGCCGCAAACAATCAATAAATTTATTCAAGGTGTTCACTTCATCTTCATTTTCTTCGTTATTCATTTTATCGTATTTATTCCATCATTTTCGCCACTCAATCGTAAACATTATACAATTTGTGTTTTTTTTTTCCATTCGGGTATACATAGCTTATAATATAATTCACTAAAAACCGAACGTATATTTTACTAATGTTGCATTTTTATTTCTTATCGCTGTTGGTAAATTTTCTCAACAACTTATTTTTTCCTTCACAAATTGTTTCTCCTCGTTGCAAGCTCCACCGTCTCATTCATCAAACTTTCAAAATTTACCTAATTCCATCAAATTAATCAACGAATCAGACCGTTGTTTCCTTCATTTACTATATCACGACACGAAAGCAGGTATTAATGCTAAGGAAAACAGTAAAATCGAATTTATAAAGAAATTTTCAATCCTCATCTAAGCTAAAGATGCGGTTTATCATGGCCATTTCTCCATCGATTATTCGGTTTTGCTAACTAAAAATTATTTCATAATTCTCCAATTTTTTTTTCCTTTCATTTCGTTATTTATATTTTTTTTTCTTTTCTAATCGTTTTCAGGACTAAATAATAAATATTACTATCTCCTATGATGCTGGGCTTAAGACAAATCGGAAAATAGAATTCTTAACAGCAAATATCATCACCAACTTTGCTCTATTCATCATCCCAGCACTATTTTTATGGCCAACCGTTGCGATAATCGATTGCATTCGTTATTCGAACGAATGAAAGAGTAACAATCGGGTCAAACTCTTCATTACTTTCCATTCCCTCGCCTCCTTAACACACGCATTTACATTCAATTTTCATAATTCCAATGTAATAATAAAAATGAAAAACGAATAAAAAATAAACCAATGTTTTCTCGTCGTTGGTAGACTATATAATAATAATAATAATAATAATAATAATAATAATAATAATAATAATAATAGTAATAGTAATAATAATAATATAAGGTAATGAATTTCATTCTTTCTCTTCGCATTTAAATAGGTAATTATTATTACAGTGAATTCGCGTTATCGTGATAAATATGTCTACAGTAGGCACAGTAACTGTATGAATTATAATGTTTTTTTGTTTTTTTTTGTTACTCAGCAATTTATTGCGGTGAACGCGATTGGCTACCAGGGAACAGAAAGATCTTTAAAAACGTATGAAACTTTTATAGTCAACGTTTTATTGTTCACAATGCATATCCGTACAATGCTATATGTCTAAAGATCATTCTCCTATGTTTGGTGAAAAAAATGATTTTATTTTGTTAACTTTTTTTTATCATTATAAACCGCACAAGTATTTTTGTTTTTTATATAAAGTTATGGACCATTTACTTCACTCAAAATGATGTAGAAAAGTATATGATTTTAACTGCTGTGATATACTTTGAATAATTTATGAATTTATTCTATACATGAAGTAAATGAAACAGTATTTGCTATTTACTAATTAATTTGTGTTGATAGTGCCGTTTGTAAATGTTTAATGAAAAGTATGAACACAGTTTATCTTAGAGAAAGCTTTTTTTTTGTTATTCGTTAAGCTATAACACATCTCCTTAAATGCTTTTTATTGAAGGTGATGGATCAATGAAAGGGGGAAACTTGATATGAGTTCAACTCTATGTGGTAAGGGGAATCAAAAAATAAAGAAAAAAAAAAAAAAAATACCAGTGTGCGCAATGAACGAAGGAAGAAAAATATATATTTATATATATATGTAGATGTATATAAAGAAATTAATGAAAGAAAGAAGGAACAAAATTATGGTATGATTTGTTGGTTTGTTAAGGTATCAAAAAAGTCTACATGAAATTTATCTAATAGTAAAACTTCGAAGTATTCCCTAACCGTTTTATAAACTTTGTACAGCCATTTATTATACAGACCGCACGTCTTTGAATTCTGCCACGCGAGAATTGACTTTACGCACGACGACACTTCGCCATTGTCTAAATTTACCAATTTATGTATGTCGATTGTTTTTTTTCATTTCAATCAAATATATCGTTACTTTTTCCATTACGCTAATATAAAGCTTATATTTCAATTATCGCAAATGACATTTTTTTGTGACACAAGAAAATTTTCCGAAGCATCTCCATATTATTTTGTGCAAAAAGAAATTTAATTGATAACATAGCAAACTTTACGATTTCTTAATATGAATTTGAGTGGAACAAATATTTAGTTTTTACTTCGGTTTTTGTCCTTTTCATATTCAGACACATTTGCAAAGTTCCCTGATACCAGCGCGCTACTAACATTGGACAGTAGAAATATTTTGTGAGTGTTTTTTGCCCTCTCTGATTTACTAGTAACATTGTGAATTTGAAATTCGGTTGTTAATTTACTTGTTAATCTTTTAATTCTCTTCGTATTAATTTTCGCGCTACAAACCTACTAAACTTACTTTACTAAACGTCCTCCCTTATGCCAAATATTTTCACCGTTTTAAATTCCAACATCGCGGTGCATTTTACCATTCTTTTTGTTTCCACTTTTAATCATTCCCACCGCAACTTAACTTGACTTTCTTACACAAAATTTATGGCCGAGGCGGCGCTGATGCCTCTGGCATGTTTATTCTTGAAGCAAAAATTTTTCTCTTCATATGCAGTAAAAATCTGCGATAAAGGAAAAATGAAGATGAAAAATTTAAGATCACAAACATTTCTCACGTAATAATTAGAAGAAAAAATATTTTTTGCAGATTATCTCCGTCCGTCCTTACCTAACACTCTTCACAAAATCCTGTTCTTACATGTATCGAATCCTAATTTATGATAGGTCTGCAAAATAGAAATGAAAAATATAAAGTTAACATATATGAAAAGTTATAATTGGATCGTATAAGAACGATGAAATAATATCCAATCAACTCACAACTTGGTGCGGCTGCAGATTCAAATCTCTTTTGAATTTGATCGTATGTAAATTTAACAAAAGCATCATATTGCTCCGAGAGCTTCATATTTAATATCTGATCATATTCCTCGCGTATTTGAGTCTCTTGTTCCTTGAGCATTCTCTCACAAATTAATCCCACCTATTCAAACAAAAGGAAAATAGAACAACTTTATACAGCGTCAACACAATTTCCTGATAATTGCTTATACCATATCTACCAAAAACAATTTTCCTCTTTTAACAAGTATTACACATAATAAAGCACTATATTCGTCAGCACTCACTTGTCTGAATGTGAATAGCGGTTTTTCCTTGCCAGTTGGGCTGTAGCTATTACCATTTACCCCAGTGGCAGATGGACTTGCAGGTCCTTCCATATCAGAGGAGTCACAACCGCTCGTATTGCCTTGTGGATTGAAGTGCAGCTGTTTGCGTCTGTGCAATCGACGAATTTCTTCTCTTATATTGGCCGCCATTTTTTCTATAATCATGAGACAATAATTATAAAATTACAAATAAAACCAAAATCAATCAACAATAAATGAAAATAATAAATCCCATAGTTTCCAACTGCAATAAATTATATATGGCCATCATGAGAAAGCAAAATAGACGGCCATGATTGGTTATGTGAGCTGAATCAAATACAAATGAAAAAAAAAAACCAATTTGGATCGTGCACGAAAAAAAAGAAAACAAAGGGGGGGAAGGGGGGTATATTCCATCATTTCAAAATCCTGGCGAACGATTTGTGCAGTTCTGTATGAATTATCTGCTTGCGTTGCTATGTCCCATAACCGATAGTAATGAAGAAAGAAAAAAAAAGCGACACCCAACGTCCGTTACGCCATTACCATATGATTTACGCGTGGGTTAAGCCCTCTCCTCTCCCCTTTTTCAACACACATGCACACATACATATCGCGTCCCCTATATCCTCATGGGGGAAGCCATAAATTTGACATTTGAATCGCGTCAATGACCCTTTTCATATTTTCTCATATCATTTGGGATGATAATTTTTTCTTTATGAACAAGGTGAAAATGGCCGATTAACAATTATATTAGGTATGTATATATGTACGTAGTTATGTATATACCAGGCGTCAATTTGTGTGCTCCTTCAGTGAATGGCGATGGATTTTCTTGTCTGCTCGTTCTTGGAGTTGAATTTCCTGGTGATACGCACATTGGTACGCATCTTCGTCGTTTATTTGGCCGTCCATGACTGTGAACTGGATCAAATTCCAATGATCTTTTCAGAGTGGCGCAGGCCATTTCTATCGCTCACTTGTTCAACGACCAAAAAACGATTCTCTATATTCCACACAAGGCGCTGATGACAGTCTTCTCCACAAGTTTATATTCAATCGAAAAAAAAGGTTTTTCGTTCAATTGATTGAGCGATAATTGTGGAGATGGGTGTCATGAAACAAATACACAATGGCGTCACAACAATAATAATTCAATTATTTAGATGGTATTTAATTGAAAGCCCTCGTGTTAGCTGCCGCTTTTCCACCAAAACAAACACTGCGATAAAACAATATGGCGGAACACCGCAGCTCAACGACAAGGAGACCACACCAGACTGTTTCGCACACGGCGACTTTCAATGCGACATCTTTTTCGGGCTTGGAAGAATGGCTTTACCAGACAGAGAGAGGCCTTCTCGTTTTTCGTATGGCCATAAAGTAGTTTAATTTGTCAGATAGTCTTGGGTGGAATTCAATTTTATTGATACTTTAGCGCTGATGGTGGCGGTGAGAATTGTAGAAATTTTTATGAACCATCGTCGCCATTTTTGTCAAATGAATACACAAATCTGTTATTTTTTTTAAACAAAACATTGATATAATCATATAGAAAAACAAAAACCACTTGGAATTCTCAATCAGAGAAAAATCTCAAGCTGTCTGAATATGTTGAATTTGCATTTAACTTCCAAATATGAAAGGTTCACAATACTGAATTCAAATTACCGCCATCATAGTTCGTATTTTCACCGTGAAGTGGGGTTAGGATGGTATTCGGAAATCACAGGACACATGAATTGTGTGGGCGTGTGTGTTTGTATGTGTAGGCAAACACAGAGAAGTAGGTGAGACATGGTGATGTTATTATTCACTGTGTGAAGACATGTAAAGACTCATCTATGCATGAGTTTATATATTTGTATATCTATTTATTGTGAACGTCTTTTTGTAGCGGATGATACAGAGCAGTTAGTAGCCATAGTGGATAAGTAAATTCATACAATGTTGTGGCTGAATGGATTATATTTGTATCCACTTCACTCGACAACGAAAGCGCTATCTACGTTGAGGCCCAACGGATTGAACTAAATGATTTCAGATTTTCGCATTGGGTTTCGACGCCCTGGTTATATTGAAATTGAAATTGTGCATAATGTGGAGAAGGTAGTGATAGATAGTTCATGAATGAACTGAGTGGGAGGTTGGGGAGACAACAAGAGATTTTCTCCCTCACGGGCAACGTCGCGTTTGACGCCTCTTTGGTGCCCAACTGATCCAAATAAAAACTGTTTGCTCACACACACGTTTCATCACACACAACTCTCCCACCTTACCTATTCCATTTATTCTTGACGACTAGTCTCGTCACGCACTTGTATAAGTGTGCGTGTATTTAAACAATAATTTGTAGTGAAGGTGCAATGAAGTAAAATTGGAGGATGATGATGGGCGATCAGTTTCGTAGCAAAGTGGAGCAATACTCACCGAAGTCATCACCGAGGGGTGCCCGTTCCCCCGTAGTTTCACGACAGGATTCAACAGGGACACTAAAAACAACCATTTCCCTCGGTAAAAATCCGTCGATTGTCCACAGTGGACCTTTCTACTTGATGAAGGAGCCTCCGGGTAATTATTTATTTACATTTGTAACTGATAAGTTGTTTGGAAGTTAGGATTGGACATTCCGTTCATTATCTTGTCTTTGGTTGATAATTGATTTTCCTTTGTTTTGTAATTATTGTCATTCTACTTTTATCCTTACAGGCGAGAGCGAACTCACGGGAGCTACAAATTTGATGGCCTATTATGGCCTCGAACATTCTTATAGTAAATTCAGTGGTAAAAAATTAAAAGAGCAACTCTCATCATTTTTACCCAATCTTCCTGGTATTATTGATACACCTGGCCATCAAGATAATAGGTACGCAATGACGTAATCGTGCAATTACGATATTTTATCACAGGTGATATGTTATGTTTTCAACTCACTATTTCGTGTTTTTGAAGTTCATTAAGATCAGTCATTGACAAACCGCCCATTGGAGGAAAGGAATTGCTTCCACTTACCAGCGTTCAATTGGCTGGCTTTAGATTGCATCCGGGACCGGTAAATTCTCATTTTTACATTCTACTGTTATGAATAATTATTTGGTAAATTTATAAAATATTTGGATGGAATATCTCATCAATTATCATCTCATTCTTACAGTTGCCTGAACAGTACCGTTATGTTAATCAAGCACCACAAAGAAAGCACAAGAATAAACATAAGAAGCATAAACACAAACCCGGTGAAGTGCCAGCTGGTCAAGAAATAACAACTGCTGATATCGGTGGTTCAGATACACATGAGAAAAAGCATAAAAAACAAAAAAGACATGATGAAGAAAAAGAAGCGAGGAAGAAACGAAAAAAAGAAAAAAAACGGAAAAAGCAAAAACATAGTCCAGAGCATAGTGGTGGACTTACGCCGTCACAGCATTCCAATTCGTGATCAATACCTATTTTTCAGTTGTGGAATTAAATTTATAATGCATACTGGCCAATTGTGGAGAGGATTTTTGCTCATTTAAACTGGAAGATTGTCGAGCAACACGACAGAGAAAAAGGAGAAGGAATGAACACTAACAAAATGCAATCATTTAATTGCATCATTAAATTTTTTTCTGTCAAGTGACGAATATTCGGTTGCTCTTGGGTAGTGGAATAGATAATTATAATTTTCTTTTCAAATAGGCGAATTAATTTAACTGAAGACAATTCATTCAAATATTAATTTCGTTGAAGGAACATACAGAGGAAGTTTAACAATTAATTTATGTGTACAAGCGAAGAATAATTGCATTTACGGGCGATCAATTTTTCATTTGTTACTACTCATCAAACCAACAATGAAAAACAAAACATAATTGAAGGTGAAACGTCACACAATCAATAGAAATTATGTGAAATTTATTTAAATGCCAATCAAACTCATGATTATATGGTGTAAAATTGCTTCTTCAATATTCATGTTATGTTCATATATATAAACCGCAGATCTGCTTTATTCCGAGGATTCTGCACACCTGTAAATATTATATATATACTCGGCAACGTTATTTGAATGAACACATCGTCATAATCTTATGGAATTTAATTGAGTAGTATTTATAACGCGAACATAAATACAAATAGTTTAATTACAATTCTTCCAGTCTCAAAAATTTCCTTCGTATTCAAATATTCCCGCACTTTTTTTCATCTCCCCGAATCTTTTCTTTCATCAAAAGGGAGGGGTTCTACTACTTGAATCATCCATTTCCGGCTTACGCTGTGATGCGATTGCGCATGGAACTATATATCTGTACATAATATATATATAGCTTATATATTCATATGTATATATATACCCAACGGCTACGATTGTTCCCATCCACGATTTACGTTGCGCCTGCCACCATTGCAGTTCCCGCCATTACGCGGGTGTTAATATACCCAGAAAATTTGTAAGCCGCACTCAATAACTATGACGGATAATCGTAAGTATCCAATTATTTATTATTCGTAACTTATTACACGATTACAACCTACAATAGCTCTTCCATTTTCATATTTTATATCTATATGTGCACATCGTTCATCAACAAACACTTGAAGTGAATCCGACTTTCGTCTGCATGAATTCCAATGTCTCACAACGTTGTCTACATACAAAATTACCGAAAAAAAAGAGGAAAGAAAAATTGTTGTGTTAATATCAGTCTAAAATGAATTGTTGCTCGAATCTAAATTGATATTGATCAATAATTATTTTAATGCTTGCAGATTATTCATTATCGGCATAGATAATTTGTATTTCAGAAATATTTAATGGAATTATTGGCGTCCGTGGTATCAACTGTGGTGTATGCCGATCGATAATTATGCTCCTCCATATTTGTATAGATGATGACCATGTGTTTCATACGATGGCAAAAATGAATTCGTGACATTTATATACTTTTATACTTGTGTATATAACATGGAAACACAAATTGTTGCTACTATATGTTTGTCGATGATTGTCGGCAACTTTTACTGTTCAAAATGGCTTCATGTCATTTATGATATTGGACAGACACACTCAAACACAAAGGAATATTATATGAAACTAATATGAATACATGGAATTTATGAGTACACATTTTCTTCTTCATACTTTGGTGAACTATTTTAGAATACATTGATATACTCGAGTATATAAATTGTAATTATATTGAACTGAACACTGAAACGTTCCGGCTCCTGGTTTTCATGCCCGGTCTATAAGATTGTCTTTCCGTTTTTCTTCTATATTCACATGTATAATCCAACAAGTGAATATGTAGAGAGATGAGATCAGTCTAAGATCAATTTGATATTAACTATGATCTTTAATATTACTTTTTGATCAATGTGGTGTTATTTTTGTTGGCTAATGTGTTTTGGGTGGAATCTTTACAGAGTATTCGAGCTATCCGCAGCAGGGAGGCTACAATCAGTATAGCCAGCCGCCTCCAAGCAGCGGCCAAGATACATCGTATCCACCTCCATCAACTGGCAGTGGAAGCTACAGCCAGTACAGCCAGCCACCACCAAGTAGTGGCAGCTATGGTAGCTATGGAAGCTACAATACTAGTAGTGGTGGTGGTGGTGGCGGTGGTGGTGGTGGACAAGATTATAATCAACAACAAGGACAAGGTGGTTATAGTCAGAATAGTTACGGTAGCGCTTCTGGGAACCAAAGTAGTGGTAATCAGAGCAGTGGCGGTAGTAACTACGGCAGTAGTTACGGAGGAAGTGGTGGAGGTGGAGGCGGTGGGAATGGTGGATACAATCGTAGCAGCTCAGGCGGTGGTTATGGAGGTAAAATCGAATTCGATTTGACAATTAATTAGTGTTGACAATTCAATTTTTTTTTCCAATCCATGATGGTGATTTTGTATTGACATCCATGATAATTCAGACAATGAATAAAGCATTGGATGGAATTTATTCGATTACACGCCGATGATTGAGTTATGTTTTGAGTGTTTGATAAAAAATTCTGCATCTTGAAGAACTTAACAACTATTGTACATTCCCCTTGATCGGTTGATAATTATTCTGTTATCTGTACCATTTTGTGGACATACTGAATATAAATAAGATATGAGTATATCATCCCAGTTCCTATATAATTCTGGTGGAATTATTCGCCGGTTCTACTGCAAATGGTTTTCAATTTCATTTTGTCTTTTTGCAAAAATTGCAGGTCAAGGTGGAAGTAGTGGCAGATATGGGAGTGATCGCGGTGGCTACGGTGATCGCTCAAGCAGTGGCGGAGGTGGTGGTGGTGGCGGTGGATACAAGTAAGTTACTTTTATTCCGGCATTTTATTAACGCGTTGGATTAGGAAGTAAAGAATGAAATGCAAAGAAAAATCGACGGAAGAAGGTCCCAATTCAAGTAAAAAATGTTTTCTTCTTTCATATTATCAAAGAAAAAGTATTAGTGATGTGAATGTCTACACTCCATCAAACTCTGCATTATTATATAGAATGATTCAGGTAAAATTCATTGTGTGAGAATGAATACTTAATTTTAAAATGAAAAATGTAGAAAAATCTTCAAACGTTTATTACAATGTGCCATCTGGTTCATTTGTTCTTGCTCTTGCTCTTTTTGAGCGTTAATGTGTTTGAAGTGTGCCTACAGGTTTTTATCGCACAGGTATTACATGGTTTTAAAGAAGGTAATATTAACAGGTTGTATACGACAAATGACGTAAAAAAATTAACAAAAATGGTTGGATATATGAGTATACACGACGAATACACACAATTTTAATTGTGTCCATCACGACATTTTTATTCCAAAAAACGATTGATGAGTGTGAAAGGTATCTCATTCGAGGTTTATATAAAGCGATCGTCGTTGATGTGTATAAGTATATCATTTACTTTCAAAAGCTTTGAAAGGATTTTTCAGGGCATTTTTCGAAATGATCCACGATCAGGGGAATTGAAAAAAAAAAAGTTATAATGTACTGGCAGGGAAAGCTTCTTATGAAGAGAGCGGGTAATATTCGTCGATAGATCGCTACTAAGTCCACGAATTATTTACTGCGCAGCCCCAAAAACAAAATTTGTCTCTTTTTTCATACATTTGTGCTTTACTTATTATTTATTTCTTTGTATACATATGTATGGACTATTTTTTCATTGAATGGTATCCCTTACTTTACGTTGGATTTAAGTGGTGAATCAAACTGAAAAAAAAAACCTATTGATTGTTCTTTTAAATAATTTTAGTTCAACGATTTCACTTGACATTGCGTCTCTTATTTGTCTAAAATGGAAAAAAAAAAACAACAAGAGATTCAGGGTGACTTCGCAATTACGTTTCGTACATTAATTTTGGGTTACGCTTCATAATTTACTCGACTCGAAAATATTTATGCCCTCACAGTATTATTTCAACAATTTCAAATATGAACAAAAATTTATTGGGTATTTCAACTGTTCGAACTGAAGATCGAAAAAAAAATCCAATCGTCGACTGTATGTGCTTGATTGAAGAAGAGAAAGAGTTCAATTCCTGCATGCATCTCCATACACAAAACTGTGACTGACTGTGACGTATCATGACAACCGAATGTAAAGTGATTATTATGATTGGAATTGTAAAAATAAAGAATAGTGTGAGAAAATAAAAAGTAGAATCAGAATGGAAAAACAACAAATATGAACAGCTGACATTTAGACAGTAGGTACATCAAGAAGAACAAATTGGGGTGGCAAGCAGCGTATGAATCGCCACACACCGATCACGATCGATCACACAATCTCTGTCCCCATGAGTCGTCTCATTGGTATATCTGCTTCTGTGTTTTAGCAGTGGCGGTGGCCGTGGTGGTTATAACAAAGGTAAATGCACCAGACTGTCTGTACTGGTCTGGTGCTATTCACGCATTCACTCTAATATTTTACAATCTACTTGAAATACTCGGTTACTTTATTATATGAAAGGGCTGCTTAACATGCGACAACAGGTTGAAACAAGAGAGAAAATGTGTATAAATAAATATCTCTATATGCATTAAACCGAAGGTTACTGCGATTATTATCCAGAAAATAAGAATGCATTTCGGCTATTCTCAAAGCATAAATGAATATATAAATTCAATGTGAATGAAGTTTTTGATACAATTATGCGACTCAATTAATTAGCTATGGTTATCAATTTTAATGTTTTTAGAAATGAATAGAATTTTTCTTTGTTTTTCGTGGTCTTCATGATTGACGCTGGAACCGATCAATAGATTGATATGCGCATTAGATGAATATCGACTAGTGAATGTATACGTTCTTCAGTCGTTCATAGTGAAGTATTGAGTAAAAAGAAAGTGGGGTTGTAAATTTATTTTATTTATATTTCGTCGCAGCCCTTTTATATGTTAAGCTACAACCTTGTGTTCAATCGAAAGAAATTAAATCAAAATTCGCCAATATCTCCGATGGAATTTATCGGCTTGTTACATACTTATGTATATATTTAAAACTATATGATCATGTGCATATACACATTGATATTATGCGCGTAAAGGATTTTTAAGATTTCATCAAAGAGAATTGAAGTGATTAATTTCATCCAGTGTTTGAAACAGCGAAGTAGGTAGGATGTACGGTGGAAAAAAATACCTATATTTATATTCGTCTATGAACAAGAATGGGTTCCTGACTCAACATAATCACGACCAATTTTACGTCGCAATAAATGACGGTTAATTTAAATGGTCCAAGCCTTAAATACAGGCATCATAAAAAAAGTTTATGAAAAAACGACTATGTCATTCAACAAAACATTTTCAGATGGTGCCAAATATTTATAATAATGAATATTATCATTTGGTTGTTAGTGAATTACTTTAAGTGAAATAAAAACAGGGGAATAATCGGAGAGAGTTTCATTCCGAATGAGTATTTTTATAATTCTGATTAGTCATAAATTTTATGCTACGAACAAAAAATAAGGAAATAGTGAAAAATGAAAGTATTAACATTAGTTTGATTAGCAACATCTTGGAACTAACGTCCATCGAATGATTAATATGTTGTGGTTTGTTATTCTTCATGGTTTTTTTTTGTATTCGCGGATAACTGCTTCAGATGATGGTAGAAAAATAAAGATAGGGCTTTACGTGAAATAGCTAAAAGTCGATTTTGTCAACGTGTGTTAGGATGATGAAAAATATAATCGGAACGAAAATTAAACTCACTCTGTGTTGCAGGGAGCTTCGGTGACCGCAATGGATCCAATGATGGAATGGTTGTTCAAGAGGATACTATTTTCGTGTCGGGAATGGATCCAACCATATCTGAAGAAGAAATAGCCGAACACTTTGGTGCAATCGGATTGATAAAAGTCAGTATTGGAAGAAAGAGCGAACGATTCACATTTATGAATTAACTTAGAGGGAACAGTAGTTATTAATTTTTCTTTATCACATTTTCATACAGAATGACAAGCGTACAGGCAAGCCAAAAATTTGGATGTACAAAGACAAAAATACTGGAAAATCGAAAGGCGAAGCGACAGTAACTTACGACGATCAAAATGCCGCACGTTCAGCAATTGATTGGTTCGATGGAAAAGATTTCAAGGGATGTACAATAAAAGTGCAGATAGCACAGCATAAGAGCAGCTGGCAAGGAAGTCGTAGTAGCGGTGGAAGTCGCGGTGGTGGTGGTGGCGGCGGCGGTGGACGTGGTCGTGGTGGCGGTGGTTTTGGCGGCCGTGGTGGTGGTGGTGATCGGGATGATCATCATCGTGGCAGTGGTGGAGGTAGTGGAGGTAGTGGTGATGACCGTCGTGATGGAGGTTCACGTGGGGGCGATTGGAAATGCCCCAACCCTGACTGCGGCAATACGAATTTTGCATGGCGCGACGAATGTAATTTATGCAGAAGTTCAAAGCCCGAAGGTGCAGGTGGCGGTGGTGGGTCCAGCCGTGGTAGTAGTCGTGGAAGTAGCGACCGTGGCGGACGTGGAGGTGGATTCAGGTAATTAATCGATTAATTAATATTGAAAAATGGAAACGTGCAACATATATAAATGACTCATTTTCAATTGCTAGGAATGACAGGGGTGGCAGAGGAGGGGACAGAGGTGGCCGAGGTGGTGGATTCCGAGGAGGAGATAGAGGAGGCGGTGGTGGAAGAGGCCGCGGAGGGCCAATGCGGGGAAGTGGCGGGTGAGTTGATAAAAAAAAGAGAATTCATCAGTTAATTCAAAGAAAGCCATCTTGAAACTTTCTAAAAATGAATAAATTGGTCGTAAGAGCTGCATATCTAATGACGTTTCTATTCGTTTCAGACGCGGTGACAGAGATAGAGATCGCCAGAGGCCATATTAAAAGGCACTCCCTCAACTTTTTTTATGTAACCTAAAGTAATAATAATAACGATTCATCTGCGGAGTTTATTTCTTTTCTAATGTCTCCCTCTAAACTCGCATTAATATGTACATTTTTTTGTACAAGTCAATTCAATTGTGTGTGTGTAATTCCCCCCCCCCCCCCCCCCCCCCCCCCCCCCCCCCAACACTTTCAATCGTCTAATTTGTTCGTTATCATCATTTGCATATATCGATGATGATAAGAATTTTTTCTTTTCTTTATACTCTAATAGTGAGTGTAAACGTATATGTGTAAAAATAGATTTTAATAATAAAAGAAAATGATTGAACAAAATATCCATTAATTTCAAAACATGACCGAACAAATTATTGGAAAACAAATAAAGAAGTAATAATAAAAAGCAATTACAGAAATTTATTATCGAGAAATTTATTTATTGATAAAGATGGAGAATATATAATACAGTTAATTTAACTTTATTGTTTTCCTTCCAATTTCGTATAATCATATAGAAATAATGTGTACTCTAAAAATGAAAAATAAATCGACACTGGTGGTTAGGAAAGAAAAAAATTATAAGAAAGAAGAGTTGAATAGGTATGCGCCTGGCATAATAATGGTATCAACTGAGCGGTCTCGTAAAACTATTTTAGAAAAAAATCGGTGAAGAAATTTCCATAAACTAATTAGATAAACAGCTAGATTTATTGTAGTAAATATAGTTTCATTTTTTTTTGTAGTTTATGGATTAAGAGTTGATGGATAGGTATATTTATATGTATGTATATATGCGTATATATGTATATATATATACATAAATATATATATCTATGCATAAAAAGGATGAAGACCGCTATATTATGGATTTACTCGAAATGTATGAAACCATAATGTATTTTTTTTTCCTCCTGAATTTACTGCTTGCGTTTGCGGTTTTGCTGTTCCTGTAAGATAAACGAAGAACGATCAACATAATCACATAATTAATTGCCATCGACGCAATAAGTGTTGCAATTCAATTCTTGCTTTGTCACTCACCTTGATGGTCAAAATTTCAACAAGGTAACGGAATACTCTGAAGAAATCAATGAACAGTTCGAGCGAATGTGCAATGAAATCTTTGTTACCCATGTGGAATTTTTCAACGATGAGTTGTGTATCGAAGACAATAAAACCGCACATCAGGAACAGACCAAGATACAATTGCGCTTGATACAACAATGTTGAGCGCATAAATATGTTTGCCAATAGAAGTAGGATGGTCACGTTGGACAAACTGATGAGAGTTCCACCCAAGTATAACCATTGTCCCCGAGGTGCAAGTAGTGATGAGATGCTGAATGAAACAAACACTACCGTTGTTGCTGCAAAAATAAATAAAATTTTCCTCAATGATGTACCAATTATAACCAGCACAAATAAGATAATCGAAAAATAACTATCCACATTTAAAATCTTCTTACAAACTCGAATTTGGTTTTCATTAAGTGTCTACTTAAATCACTTCAGCGTACAATGCGACAACAGTGGATCAATTCAATTGTATGTAAATACATGAGCATGCATTGGAATATATCCATAGATATGCCTTTATTAACTCACCTACAAGTGCTGAGACAATAATACTTGGATCGATGCTGATAACAATTTCAAGCAGTGGCCCAAGACCAAGTCCTGAGAAAAATCCAAAACCCAAAAGATAACCAAGTCTTTGTTTTTGATTTTTCCCATTATCTGGTGTTACACCCAACGCAATTAACAGTCCTAAAGCACCAAGTGTGCTGAGCAAACCCGCCTGAAGTATGTCTGTGTATAGATGTACATATGCCCCTGCGGCTGCCGAAACAGTAGACATGGACACGCAACCGTAAACATTTTTCAGATGTTGTCTAACTGGTGCGTCTCTGTTTTTGAAATAAATAAATGTTATCATCAATCAATTAAGAATCATAACGATGTCGTTGTATTCTATTATTAGATTACCTAAGATAATTCACAATCTGAGAATCAATATATGAATACCAAACATTTATTTACAATGTTTATCATTGTATTTTTTTATCGAGAGCAATGGAAAAGAATAAGTAAGTCTAACTTTCAAGGAGATATTTTTCCTGTCATTCTGAATATGCTGTTACATCATACGATAGAGGGGAGTGAAAAAAAAAAGTAAAAAAGACGTGAAGAATTATTATCGTACACCATTTTGTGAAACATATTGAAATATATTCATCGATAAGATGCTTTCGAAGTTTTTGCGTGAAATAAAAAAATTATAGAAAAAAATCACTTTATATCGAGTCACGCCTCATTTGGAATAAACAAATATTCATGATTTGCATGGATATATATATATATATATATATGCGTACATGTATCTCTATATATATATATTCATATATTGGAGTCTTCATTAGTGAAATGGTGATAAGAATGAATAAAAATAATAATATATATAATTAAACTTACAGTCTGTTGGTGAATGAATTCATAAAAGAATTTAATGTCGGTGCCATGATAGTACTATTATTTATCACGAATTTTTCTACGTGTTTGATAGAATTTGAACGTTGCGAAATAATAACCCACAGTCTAATCCAATGCTTTCGTTACTTTTCTGCGTACAATTTGACTCTGTTCGAGAATGATCATGAATCGCCAAAGTAGTACGTTTTGGGGACACGTCAGTGATATATACCCCTCTCTCGTAGTTCGTAAAATTTCGTTCGTGTTTTCTATTGGTTGACACAGTCCATACGAAGCGTCATGTTTTATTAAACAAAGACAAACTCATTGTGAAATTTAATCGTGAGAGAGATGTAGTGTTTGTATACGTTGTGTTGTATTTTGTGTCGCTGTCGTTTGGGAATAGTGGCGCCCTCATTTTATAAACGATTCGAGATGTGGTGAAATGGTGAATTACAGGTTATGCTAAAGATGGCGGCGGTTGGGCAAAGTTTTCCTGGTCAATACATTTATTTGTCCGTATCCCCTTTAAATTCATATCATTTTACAATCAAACACGTACACCTTGCTAGCCAATCGTTTTTAGAATTTTGAATTACGCGCGCATAAAAGAGGATGTGGATTGGTTTGGAAATGGGTTTGGTATCTTCAAGAGGGGACGGAATTTGATTTTATAATTACGGAGAATACATTAATGATTAAGTTGTAATGATAGGTCATCAGTTGTCTGAATATACTTTACATGAATTTATGTAGCGTGGATGAAGGAACTTTCTTGTAGGGGTACTCTTAATGTATCCTTTGATGTCATCAATTTTTCATGATTATCAAAACGAATTATCTTGTTATTGGAGTTCATAATGGTTGTAGAGGATAGGAATGAGGGCGGTTATAAATGAAGTCAGGAACATCCGATTTTTTTCATAATTCTGGAACATCCTCAGCCTTGATGCGATGAAATGCCTAATTCATTCTGTAATTAATATTCTCTATTATTCCTCTTAAAGAACGAAATCAATATTCGATATAATCAATTATTTGATGGCTAATTTATTTAATTTAGTTCCATCCTAAATACCGACAATTATCAGTCTGGATTAGTGATATTGATCCTATATCAAAATTCCGATTTGAAATTGGCGCCAATAATAGACAAAATCAATTATCTTTACCTTCAGCCGATCAACAATAATTTTTGACTTGATTACACATTTGTACGAGGTTATGTCTCGCTTCGACTCTGAAGTTGGCTGTATTGTGAATAATTGTATTTGATTGTGCTACGTAAGTGAGGTTATGTTGTCAAACACGTGAGTTTGCGCATGTGTTTATGTCACATTGTATTATATTGAAAAAATCTCATATATTGGATAAATAATAGAATAATAAATAAAATGCCGAAAATCCGATCAGAGAAAACGAGTCGTGTTCACGACAAAATTGCGAAACAAGGTCAGTTATTGAATTACTCCATAATCTTACGACACAAAGATGTCAATAAACCATTTGGGATTGATTTTATTTCATGTTTATTGCAGGTATTTTGTTCAATAAGGATTTTGGACAGCATATACTGAAAAATCCTCTGATAATTCAAAGCATGGTAGAAAAAGCTGCTTTGAGACCGACTGACGTTGTATTGGAAATTGGTCCGGGTACTGGTAACATGACAGTAAAAATGTTGGAGAAGTGCAAAAAAGTTGTAGCTTGTGAAGTTGATACGAGAATGGTAGCTGAATTGCAGAAACGTGTGCAAGGATCAGCATTACAATCTAAATTACAAATAATGGTTGGAGATGTTTTAAAAGCTGATTTACCATTTTTTGATCTTTGTGTTGCCAATGTACCATATCAGATTTCATCACCATTAATGTTCAAGTTACTACTCCATAGGCCGCAATTCAGGTAAATTTGTCAAAGAATAATAAGAAATGGATCACTTAGTGAAAGAAGTAGTAGATCGTTTAAATTGGAGAATGATTTTGTATATATCTTCGCTACATATTTCTGCAGATGCGCAGTACTGATGTTTCAACGTGAGTTCGCTGAGAGATTGGTTGCTAAACCTGGTGACAAAACGTATTGTAGGTTGAGTGTTAATATACAACTATTAGCGAGAGTTGATATGCTATTGAAAGTTGGAAAGAATAACTTTAGACCACCGCCCAAAGTAGAATCAAATGTCGTAAGAGTTGAGCCGAAAATTCCACCACCACCAATTAATTATCAAGAATGGGATGGACTAACACGAATTGCATTTGGTAGAAAAAATAAAACTCTCGCAGCATCATTCAAACAATCAACAGTTATTTCTATGCTGGACAAAAATTATCGGCTTCATTGTAGTCTCAATAACAAGGTGTGTAATATAATACGCCTAAAGTTATGATAATTGATTCTTCGAATGTAATTACATTAATCTCGTTACATTTTTTTCATTTTGTTTCCAAGCCGATACCAGAAAATTTTGATATGAAGGAAATGGTCAGTCAAACATTGGAAAAAGCTGGAGCGGCGAGTAGTCGCGCACGTACGATGGACATGGATGACTTCATCAGGTAAATCTTGTGACAGAACGAATAATGCATGAACGTTACATATCAATCATCATTTTACTTTACATACAATTTTTTTCTCCGATTTTCATTTCAGTTTGTTGCATAGTTTTAACGCCGAGGGTATTCATTTCGCATAATATGACTATTATAAAAAAGAACACAAAACACAATTTATTAATTTGTAAATAAATAAAAACTACAAATCGCCAATATTCTATTTTAAGCGAATTTACAAATTTTGAATAGTAGCGTATAAATATTATTCTGCAGTGGTGAAATTCGAAACGAATTGCGTTGAATATTTGAGATATGATCTTCAAGGGTCGTTTTTTTCTCCTTTTCTCCGTTTTTTTTATTCTTTTTTTGCGAATGTGTTCGCGAAAAGTCTCCACTAGTTGGTATTGTACTGGGAATAGAGTCGAGGGAGGGTTGCGCGTCGAGGGTAACAGCAACCTGGTATGGCTAGAGATGAAGAGGGAAAGAAGGTCGTGCCAGCAAGAGAAAATGAGAGAGGAATATAACAGCAAGAGAGATGTGGCACAGAGGGGCATGATCCGGGAGGGAAGTGAGTGGGTTCATATCCCAGAGGACTCGGTTGGTCTCCTCTGGCGCTGCCAGTGCGGAGAGGGACGGAAGAACTAATCAGCTCGGCGCATGTGCTCTGGACTGCTTTTGATCCCATGGGAATATCCTAGCATCCCCATAATATACTCGCTCTTCGTCTTCACTCACTCACCATCTCACTCGTTTGCGCGCTTGCCATTCTCTTTGGGCTTTTCTTCCGTTTGCTTCTTCCATCATTTTACTTGATACATATATTAATCGAAAAAAATAAATATAAAATATGTATACTTGATAATTATGGAGAATATACAATTGTCCTATTTTTTTATTTTTTTCCACTGAATAATTTTAATGATATTACATTTTAATTTAATTATAATCGAAAAGTTTTTGTTTCAATTTTAATATATTATTGTTAAAGTGAATTAGTTATGTTTGTGTTTGCACTACTTTTGTGTTTAATATTATTATTTTAATTATCATCATTGTTGGTGTTATTATGTCATTGTTATCGCATATGTTTTATACGGCATGTAACACGAATTGACACATAACTTTAATGAAATTCCCGCGGTGGTGTACCCGTGTCAATTGGGAATGTCGATAGCACTACCCTCGCCCATTGCAAACGAGAGAATTTCAAATAATTCATCATATATTTTAGAGTACTGAAATGTGTTCAACAAAATTATATTTGATCCAAATTCAAGATATAATAATGTATGTTCTATAAATATATATGAAGACGGATAAAGTTCTGCTCCCTTGCGAAATAAAGGCATCAACTGAAATACTTCATTTTGCTCACATGAAACACATGGGAAGAAAAAAAAATGATGAGTCAATAGTTCTTTCATAGCTCGAATTAATTTTTCGAGATACAATTTAATCAATTGAAATAGTTTTGTTGATGAAAGAGTATTTAATTAAACTATCAAATTAATAATTACTATTTTAAGTCGATTAATAAATGCTGTGTTTTCACCCAATAAAATATAAACAAAAGAATAAACTTAATATATTCCTTTACTGTTCTTCAAATAATTAAAAAACGAAAGAAATAAATAAGTGACAGAAGATTGATGAATCGACGATAAAGAAATGTGTTTGACACATATTATAAACAAATAAAACTTTAAAAACAATAATTATATTGATGAAGTTTGAAAGCTGAAGACATGACAGATAAACGACCGATAGTGGTGGAGTGGTTGTGGGGTGGTGGGTGGTTCACGAGTCCGCCTACCGTCCAATGCGGTTGCTGGTATCCCAAGGGGGCTTCGTAGCCTCACCTTCTCCACTTGGTGTGTGTGTTGGTGGGTCCCTTTCCTCCATGAGTCCGCAAACTCCGTAACTGCTTCTCCGAGGTCTTGCACGGGGTTGATAATAGTAGTCGCGGCGCGGAGGGCCCCTACAGTTCGCGCAATATCCTCAGAGATAGAAGAAGAGTAGAGAGATACATTCCACGTCGTCGTGGCAAAGGAGGAAAAAAATCAATCAGTTGTCATCGAGTATCCACGCGCTTCGCATCATATAAACGCAGGGGAAACTAACAATTAAATTCAACAAAAAATTGTATATAAATTATAGATTATAAATTGTATAAATTGCAAATATATATTTGAACGTATAGAAATATTCGCCCGCCAATTTTTTTCGTGCTTGTGATTTTCGATCGATTTTATCGAACATCATTGATGAGGACATTTATTATTATTATTGGGCTACACGTGCAATTGTTGTTTATTTAACTGTGCGTTGATTGTTAATATATTTATGATGGTTTGAATAATTAAAATTTGTAAAGTGATTCGTGGAGTGTTATATATTTTTGGGTTCTATATGGAATGTTTTGCAGTTTTGTTAAATTGATTATTTTAACTGTAATTAATTCGTTGAAGTTCATGAATAATTGGATTGAAATATTGGATCGTATGATTCAAAGTGCCTTCGATCATCTATTTTTGATATAATTTAATGGATGAATCAATTCGATTAATTGTGATATGAAAATTTTGGTAATAGAATAAATTTATGTGAAATAATTGGAATAGATGGTTGAAAGTGGAAATAATTCGACGATTGGGAACATGAATTTGCAATGACATCAATAATTTGATAGTCGTCGTGCTGGAGAAAAATTGAAATTGGGAATATTTGGAGGGAGAAAAATTGAACAATGTTGTTTAAGGGGAATAGTTCACGTTTGGAATTTCTTATTGAACGTATTCAGGCGCACAAAGAATCACCATCACCACTTCTTGATGAAAAATGTAATTCACGATCAAAAGGTGAGCAAAGAAGTGTAAAAATTGTATTAATATTTTATAATTGATAATTCAATGTCAATAATTCATTGATATTGAATTACGTCATGTCCTTGACTTGACTCATTCACGGTCGAAGTTACAGAAAGAAAAAAAGGCTGAGTACAGCTGTGAGCACATGAACTTTTGAAATGCGCGCGTACAACTCCGTATCCGACCACCCACCCACTATCAATTTTTTCCCTCTTGACAAAGAGGAAAAAAAAATATCTAATGGAAGGAGATTCTTTTACAGTTTGATTCAATTTGTTCATTTTCAATAGAATTTTTTTAACCACTTCAAAATTCGTCCGTTGTTTAATACGAGAACACAAAAATAATTCAGTCGTTGCAATAAATTAAAAACTAATGAAAATTGTAATAAATTTACATGGAATTTCAACGCAATCAACAATAAATATTTAATGTCTATTCAATAACGAAATTGAACTGAATAGTCACAAAGCAGAATTACATTTGTTTGTTAATCACAAAACAGTGATAAAAAATATAAACAAAATCTCACAGAGTTCAAATAAAATAAATGTAATTGCAGATGAATTGAAACAGAAAACAAAAGGAACATGAACATTTTCCCACTCTATATATAACACAATTGGAAATGAAAAAATAGCAAAATTCCAACATTTCATTAATATAAACCAGAAAAATGAGAGTATAAAAAAAAGATGATTCATTGGTACCAGGTTGGTAATAAAACGAACATTATTATCTGACTCAATATTAAACTCTGAAAATACATAGGTAAAATTCCATCAGTGAATTGAAATAATTCTTCGAGTCCTCACTACTCTCCTAGTCATCGTTGTCCTCGTCCTCATCGTCTCCCTTCTATTCGAGATTACACGGAGACTCGGTGACTCATTGCTCCCAAACGTCTCCTATGTGTCTCCCATTGGGAAACGGGACGCTCGAGTCCCCCGTCAGACTCCCATGGGAGATTACGGGTTCGCGCCGTTACGTATAGAAATGAGGGAACGCTACTGCTGCTGAGCTATACGCGCCCACATTTCCACTTAAAAAACGAAAAAAGCAAGAAGATGAAATAAATAAATAGTAAAAAACTTTAATAGGAATGAATAAAAGAAAATCATCAATCAAACATTAAAAATTTACTATCCAACTACACTTTTCCTCAATAGTTATTAACAGTTATTAACAATTATTCTCCATCAATTGAACACTAAAAATCGATTTTTAAATGATTTGTATTGTTTTCTATCAATTAACAATAACTATAAATTAACTAAACATGAAAATGGAACTATGGATAAATTACTCCAATTTTCATAAATTTTCAGTGGTAATTCTTTATTTTATTGATACTAATTCTATTAATTAAAATAATTTCATCAAAATGTGTAGGTTTAAATAAATAAAATGGACATTTAACTTGATATTGGAGTAATGCAAGAATTATGATTGTCATAGATGTCAAAATGACTCCTCAGAACATATGTCATCACCTTCATCCGGTTTCAAATTAATTCAGTATGGCGCCTCTAACATGAATTAATAAGTGGAGAGAATGAGAATAAACGTATATACGTGTGTACGTCTAGATAAAAGGAGGAAGTATATGTACACACTTGTATATATAATATAAATGTGTGTAGCTGTGGGTGGAGGATGCTACCGATTTGTACCGAGACCACAGTTGAAATGATTGCATTGGGCGGCGGAAGATTAGAATTAAAGATCAGCATCCCTCATATGCCACAAAATTCCACAAAATCAGGAAAATTGTCCCGTGGGTGTCACTTACTTCTTCTTGCACATGGTGGTTATATGAAATGAGGAAATGGCCGGGTGGAGATTAGTAACATGCAGAGGCAACCTTGCTATTTCCTGTCGGTGTGTTGAATCATACCGGGTGCTCTTATTTCATCATTTTCTCAATTGTTCGTATCTCAAGTTGAAAAGTAGAGAAAATTAAAGAGATATTTGGTTGTCTTATTAACTGGAAATCATTTTTTTTTAACAACTATAATTGTTCATTATGAATAAAATTGTTTGGATATTTATTCTTGGATTTGAAAATTCGTAGCGAGATCTAGGTCCGTTGAATGATGAAGGATCCTAATGCTTTTCCTATTTTATTATGTATTTTATCCTGGCAAAATAGTTTTATTATTCTATCTGTCATCATTCTACTCGAGTAAGAATTTATTATTCCAACTTGTCACGAGCGACAGAGGTTTATGACAGAAATTGTTAACACCAATGTTTTTTGTATTGAATATTCAACTTTTCATCTTCACGCTCTGAAATTACTCTCTTTGATGATGAATAATTTTCTTTCGTTCCGATGCGATTGAAATAATAACTTGCGCACTGAATTTATCTTATATTGTGATTATAATCAATATTTTAGGGAATCAAATGCAAGTTTCGTACTTCAATAACCCAAGTTAAATCAGAATGCATTGAATAAAAATGAAGATAATTTTTTCTATGTATTAATTTACAGAAGGGAGTTTGGCTCATGGGAGTTTTTCATGGCGTTGCGAGGAAGACAGTCTCACGTGCCAAAGAGGTGGTGGTACACCGTCGTCATGCACAACATCGACCTCCATGAGTTTTGCATCAGAACCAGATGTTGATATTGATACTCCACGAATGGGAATTGATGCGAGCACCACATCGGGTCCTTATCCATGTCAATTTTGTGAAAAATCATTTCCCACATTGAGTTACCTAAAAAAACATGAGCAGGTGAGTAAACAATTATAGCTATGAATATAAACATTGATGAATTAATTAATAATGAATTCCACTTTATTGTGCCCAACACTTATAGAGTCATGGCGATCAAATGCCATATCGGTGCAGTTGGTGTGCAAGATTGTTTAAACACAAACGTAGCAGAGATCGTCATGTAAAATTGCACACTGGTGACAGGAGATATCGCTGTACACAATGTGAAGCAGCATTTTCACGCAGGTAAATAACAATCCAAGATTAAAAATCGGTAATTCTCATTCATGAATACTAAAATTATTTTATTTTTCAGTGATCACTTGAAAATCCATATGAAAACTCATGACAATCAGAAGCCTTATCATTGCAGTGAGTGTTCTCGTGGATACAATACAGCAGCTGCATTAACATCACATATGCAAGCACATAAACGTCCACAATCATCGAATAATCAATATTCAAGAACGATAAATGATGATTTACGAAGTGCATCGTGGCCAAGTGGTGGTACATCATCACCAATCATAAGCACTTCATCATCATTCACAAATATTCCATTGGCATTAATGCAAAAAAAAACGTCATTGAGTTATTCACCGGAACCAACAGTCAATGAACATATTAATGCTCCATTTATTAAATCATCAATGACTCTGGCTTGTATGTATTGCGGTAAAGATACTTTCACTAGTATGGAACAGCTTCAACTTCATGTGAATGCAACACATGAGACAATTTTGAATGGTAAGAGTCCATTGACATCACCACTTGATGCTACTGATTACACATTAAAACGTCCTCGAAAAAAGTGTGAAGAGTTGGAGGAATTAAAGATGACAACGAAAGTAAAAAATGAATCATTTGTCAATAATGATACGTTGATATGTAACTATTGTCCGATGAAGTTTACAGAAATTATTTCACTTCGTAATCATATCACAGAAGTACATCAAAGTACTGCTGCATTTTTATCTTGTCCTTTGTGCGGTATTCCCTGTACCTCAACTGCATTCTATGCAGAGCACTATGTCCTTGAACATTGTGATAATCCAAAAGTTCCAATAGAAAAACGTCAACGAACAGATAATGCACCAGTTTCAGCTGCAACGTCATATCAAGTAAACAAAGTACAAGAAACACAACGTCAAAGTCCTAATCGTCAAATCAAAGATTATAAAGTACAAAATTCAAGAACAAATAATATCAATAGTTTTTCATCAAGTACATTGCTCTGTGGACAATGTGGCGCTGCATTGGAGGATTTTGAATCATTTCGAACACACCTGGCAATGCATCTCCAGGCAAATAAACAAATGAAATTAAATCCAGTACGATGTCCAAAATGTGATTTGAATTTTCAAACTTATGACGATATGATTATTCATTTGACTAAACATTATCATGGGCAACCAACGAAACAATATTTATGCGATGCTTGTGATAAATTTTATCATGACTCTGATTCATTGAAGAAACATCTCTTTGAGTCACATGCTCATCATTTATATAGATGTACACTCTGCCACGATACATTTGACTCGAGCATTGCTATTCAAGTGCATTTCAGCGTGAAGCATATGCATGAGTGCAATATATATAGATGCAGTGGGTGCAGTACAAATTCAAGAGATAAAGAAGTGTCTCATGAGAGTACATTAGAGATGAGTGGTAGTATCTTTAAAAGTGCTGCAGAAATGATGAAGCATGTGACAAATGTTCATGTACCAAAGAATTCACACGTGACTGAACTTTCATCACCGGGAAACGCCGTCTCGACACCAGCAGGTGTCATTGGTGAATTGTATCGTTGTTGTTTATGTGGTATTTACTGTACCTCAGATGTTGATTTACAATTGCATCTGGCAAGTCATTCAACTTGTCTTTATCGATGTCCAAATTGTCGGGAAGGTTTTGCTGTTGAATTTTTACTCGATCAACATATTGCTCATTGTCACAATAATGACACTGCGGAGAATAAGAAATTGTATTGTTTATCAGAGCAAGATGAAAAGGTGAATAATTCTCAGTCTATGAATTACTATTTTTTCATTCAAACCGTATCCTGAAGTTGAAGAAATCTTAATTGTTGTCTTCTTTTCTAGGTGAGAAACAAACGAAGACGTTCACCAAACATCAATAATGATTTTAATCAATTGGAAAATGTGAAACGTCAATTACGAACTGTTCTTATGAATTGTCATCGCTGTGAATATTGTGAGAGAACAGATTTTACTAGTGATGTTGAACTACGTGGGCATAAAAAACTTGTCCACAAAATAACAGGAACAGCACCAGCAGCATCAACTACCACAGCACCTTTGAATACAAAATTGCAAACAAAATTGCAACTGTCACAGCACATCTGCAGTTATTGCGGTGAAAGTTTGCGTTCACGATTGGAACTTGAGGCGCACACTCGACTACACCATGCGCCAAATGAAGCGGGAAAACGTTACAAGTGCAATATATGTGATGAAGTATTTGGTAGTGGTGGTACATTAGCTGAGCACAAATTGCAAAAACATTGTAAAATAAAATTGAGCGATGTATGCATTGTTTGTCGTGGTGAATTAAGAAATGAAACGGATTTTTTTCATCATGTACAAAAGCACAGTTTGGAGGAATTCGATCCACAAAATCAGCGAGGTGACACCAATGCAATGTCTCATATAACAGCACATTGTGTTGTATGTAGACAAACATTGATTAGTGAATTGGATTGTCAACTTCATGCCAAATATCATTTACAAAATAATATGATCAATAATGACAGTGATAAAATTCAATGCTGTTGTATTTGTCTTCGTGAATTTGGCGATGACGGAAATGCAATAAATATATTGTCAAAATGTATGACAATGAGCGAACAGCAATTGAAAGTTTGTAAACGTTGTTATATAAGACATTCACAGGGATTGCCAATACTTGGTTCATTTGCTGATAATTCAGAAAAGAATTTTGATGAAATTGGATCAAATGTTGATGGCGATAAAATCAATAACGTCAACAATAATGAGTGTAAAATGAATTTAATGAAATATGAAGGTTGCGATGATAATAACGATGGTAGTTGTGACGATGAAGAAAATGATATGTTAAACTCTGATAATGATACAGTGAATGTAAATGTTTCTGGCGTCCGTCCATATAGCTGCAATCATTGCACCATTAAATTCACCTCTAGAACTGAATTGGAGCGTCATGTTGCCATTCATCATGATGATAATAATGGCCCGGTGGCTTCTTCCTCTTCTATCAATTCCTCACAGTTGCCATTCAACATTCAACAAGAGACATTGGCAGGCCATTCACAAACTCGTGAAGACAATAAGTCGTTAGACAATGTTATTGTAAAGGAAGAGGTTTTAGTTAATCCAGATGGTGGAGAAGAAGAAGAAGAAGAAGAAGAAGAAGAAGAAGAAGAAGAAGAAGAAGACGAAGATGAAGAAGAAGGTGAAGTAGATGATGAGGGGGAAGATGATGAAGAGGATGAGGTGGAGAATGATTTGGTGCAGAATAATGATGACAGTTGTAAAGAAAAAAATAACGATGCACCCTCAATGATAGCGAGTGAAATTAATGATTGAAATATTAATTTTTTCAGTTATGAATATTTTTTTAGTGATGAATAGCCGCTTCCGTCTCAAAACATATCATAAAATAATAAATGTATAATATAATGTTGAATGAAATTTTTCATCTAAATGTAAAGAGTAATAAAACGTTTAAATTGATAATAAAATAACAAAAGATATTTCGTTTAGATATTTATTGGTTTGAGTAATTAATTGTCTTATTGAAGTAGTTCGAACTGACCCAAATTGAACGATATTAATTCGAGAAAACTGATTTTCAAATTCACCTCTGTCTGTAATAACAAATTATTTTTTAATGAATTGATTTCATTCCAGATTACAGATCAGACATGATGCAGCTGTGAAACAAAAGGTGGAAAACTTTTGATATGAAATAGAGCTTGAATATTGATAAAATGTTTTGTAGAGAATGCAAAGGGAATTTATTCTGATTGTGCTGATGCTTTGAATCCATTCCGAACTGATTAAATAAACAACAATTGAAATGTAAGAATGAAACATATCAATATGAGAAGACAGCCAAGAAACAATTGATACGATGTAGAGTTCTGTCTAGACATATGACATGACAATACCTATTCTATATTCATACGTTACTATGAATAGTCGTTTGCATTGATAGCGTCTTATATAGCAACCATCATACATTTCTGGACTCTGAATTGAATATAAATTTCTGTAACTGGAATATTTCTAGTTATTTATAAATTACTCAGATATGTGGATAATTTTTAGGATTGTTTAATTTCTATAATTTAAAGTAATTTGAATACTTATTACTGATAAAATTATAAACTTAAATTCACATAAATTGTGTTACAATTTTTATTTTGATAATTGAATTATTGATTGAAATATTGGATATAAAGTTCAGAGTTTCACCTCTGTATCAGTTGAGCTTTGTATAAGTCGATTCGTTAGAACTTGAGTGAAGACAGATTTCTGCAGAGGATACTAAAGTTGGTTATGAGGTGGGCAGTGTGCTTGGTGAATTGACCAAGCGAGAGTGGATGAGGCGCTCACAAATGGACATGTACATGGGGTCAATAAGTTTTGATATAAATGTGTTCTGCTATGTGATGATGTCGTTCATAAAAGTTCAAAAGCCATATTCGATCGATGGTAATTCGGTTTGGAGATAAAGGATCATCGCCGCAGTAATTAATTAATTTCATCAACAGATCTGTGTGAGCGTCAATGGTCCTTTGATATCCTCCAATGGATGTCGACATAGAATTCACAATTTTATTTTTAGACATATCCTGGCTGAATTTATATTCGAATATATTTCAAGGGTTAATTTTTTTTTTATTCATTTGAATGACACAATGTCAATAGAAAATTGAAGTGATGCTGAATCGAAATACACGAATACTTGAGAATATAATATGGAATAATGAGTGTGATCTCGTTAAAGTTTCAAGTATCCTATATCGCATCGGTTTTTCATTCAACAACTATACAATTTTTCCTCTCGATGTTTTCACAGTTAATTACGTTATTGAATTTATTTCTCACTCGATTCGTGTACTTGTAATTGTTTGAACTGGAAATATGATTTCGTTATTTTCTTATATTTTTATATTTGTTTCATAAATATTGTTATCTCTGTTCATACTCTGATGAAGGTAAAAATCGTAATAGAAAATTTATTTCGTAGACGATAATTTGTGTGTGCCAGTGCACGTCACGACTAAAAATTCACAGGACATAAATTATAAGTCGCGATGATAATCCCACGGCTTATTAAAAATTTGAAGTAACCTGAAACATAAAATAGATTTCATCGTGACTAGTCTGGCCTCGTTTTCATTTTCATAATGTACATAATGTTTTCTGCTCTTTTTTCATTTTTTTGCTCCCTTTTTTTTTCGTTATAAGAACAAACACACCGGGAAAATCAATATTTACCGTCCTGCACTGTGATAAGTAATGTAAACAATTGAAATGAAAAATGAAATATAATTTTGCGGAACAATGAAAATATAATATGTGCAAACTTATCTGATATTAATTAATTAACAATGATGTAATAGTGAATAAATGTACGAAAATTGCAAATGAATTAATAGAGAATGGAAATAAAACATTATAAAACCGATGATTAATTGTGATGATTACTAATTAATTTGTATATGATACCTGAAAATAATTCATGCACGTACGTATTTCGGAGTCGATGTGAATCAGTGCAATTCCATAGGATTTTTATATTAATTGCATCATTATATTTTTATTTTCATAATCTGTCCATATGTTCTATATAATCATATACTGAAAGGAATTTCACATGAATTATTAATTGGCAAATTGGATAATTTTTAATATGCCCAACTGTAATAGCGGATTATATTAATGCTGGAGCGAATTCTTGCTATCCTCATGCTTGAAAAGAGAATTTGGCGGTACAACATATATTTCACTGCTGTATATTCATTTTAAAAAATTCCTAAATTAACTATGAGATAAAATTAAAATTCTTGGAGAGTTGCGACAAGTAGTCATTATAAAATAATCTCGAGATCATATTAAAATTCATTGTATCACATCTGAGAATGGCGTTTAATACAAAATTGAGAGATGAATTTCCGAGACTGTCGAACTTATTTCATTTTGTTCTGTTTAAAAAAATAATCAGACTATTGTTAGTTATGAGCCGCATTTTTATTTTCAAGTTACGAAAGAAGTTGAATATTTTTTTGTTGATTTTCCCTTCACTTGAGATTTGATATCAATTTATTTCTACAATGTCGATACAGTTTGCTTCTAATAAGTGGACGTATTTGTGAGAGTAGAAGTAGTTTCCTGTATTTATATATGGGTCAATGCGAATGAAAGGTGAATTGGCACTGCAACATATTGGAAATGGTCATTGCTCTTCGGATTCTTAAATTTTCTATTGTTTGGTTTTCGTTGGGATTCATGAAAATCAGAAAACGATGTCGACTCCAGTAGGACACATATAGAATATTTACTATTAAAAGAACATAAAGAAATGTTTTAATAAAAGATGTGAAAGAAATGTGAGAAGAACTCCAGTAATTTTTCGTTTACATTTCAAATAATAAATGTTAACATTACAAATAATAAATTACTGAAATCTAAAATTCTACAATAATTTCTGTTACCTTTTCTCTCTTTAATACATAAATCGGAATAAAAATCAGCAAAATACACCGCTCAATGAGACGACATGGAATAACTATTAAAAAAATTTATTCGATTCATACAAATAATCCTCATGATATATTCACTATCTTCAAAGTTATTTCAAAAGATAAAATGGAGTATTCAACTAGATTTTCGTCGTCACTCAAAACGTTTCATATGGCATCATATAAAAGATGAAATTAAAAAAAAAATAAGACATCTCTATCCAGAAATGTATTTTCATATTCAAAACTAGGACGATTTTTATTCCCAAATTACAACACGTCGAAATCCCGATCAAACATGAACTTTTCATTCAAACCGAACGAACTCTAAAAATAAATAAAACGTCTCTCATAAAAATATCCCTCCAAAACGTAAAAAAAAAAATTCTATCTCAAATATCCTCTCATAACAACGCCCTCAATTCTTCAAATATTAATTATTTTAGAATTATCACCCCATGCCTTAAAAATGACGTGGAAAATAAAAAAAAAATCCCCTCTATCAAAATCGAATTATCGAAAAAAATGGCTATTCCCTCCCTCAATCTATAACAATATTCCATTAAATTCCCATATCAATCGCATTATGAAAAAAAAAGGAAAAAAAAAGGTGAAGAAAAAAAAAATACTCCTCTTATCATTCACCATCCAAATCATCCTTGGAACTAAACCACACACGCGCTCTTTGTATATAATTCATTTTTTTTTCATTGTTCCCTTTTATGCTCATCCCTTGTTTGAACTTTATCGTTCTCATTTCTCGCGACGACATTAGCTCCCTTATCTTAATCTATGATCGCGAGGGACACCAATAACACGAGAGAGAGAGATACCTCCCCATACAGTCACACAGACACACAGACACAAGTTAATATACATTTTGTGCTCATATCGGTGCGTTGAGTCCTCAACGTGCAGAGTTTAACGTATACACAGCTACAATACAAATACATCGCCGGTGTGTATGGTGGGTGGTGGTGGTCACGATAGTGCGATTCTATACAGATATAAACCTCGCCATCAGAGAACACACCGACCAAAGGATCCACATATATATGTATACATAGAAAACGTGTATCTATACATAATGGTATATAGAGAGACTAACGGAAAAAGGATAGTTGAACACTGCGGTGGTTTGCAAACGAGTGAGCGAGAAAGGATCAGGTACATCGGGGGCCAGTGTGTTTTAGTATTGAGAGGGTAAGACAACTATACATGTATATGAATAAAGGGCGCAAGCGCTTGGCCGATCGATGGGGCTGTCTTCTCCCGCGCGTATAAAGCTCGCATTCTTGAGGGGCGCACGACAGTTCACCATCACATTTTGGTACATTCACTCGCGGTGTCCTCTGTTATTAACATTAATTCATCACTAGTGTCAAACCGATTATCACCACAATTAAAATTTAATCAACAACATTCAATCAAATTTATTATTTTTTTTTTTTCAACTTCAGTTCCATCACATTTTTCTTTAAATTTATCGAAAATAACAATTATTTCTGTGATAAATTATATTTTTCTTCAAGTGTATATAAAATATTACAATTGATTTTAATATATATACATACATATATATATATGCATGTATATGTACAGTGGAATATATAGTTGTTGTGAAACGAGAAGAAGAAAAAAGGGCTGGGATAACCATCTGGTCCATTCTACTGAACAATTTCAACGCACAAATTACACAACGACGGATGCTAGTAACAGTTGTTTCATTACATTCAATAATTAACGCTCTTCTTACTATCGCCATCTAATTACTATATATATATATACACATTTATATAAATATATATACATGTGTATATGTGTTTATGTATGTATATTCATATGAAGAAGAAGAAAATAAGGGGTGGATTCTATACAACGGTAAAATTCACCAAAGAATTATTTATCAATATTCTCCATTCGGGACAATAATTAAATTGTAATAGAATATGACATAAGTGAATAAATTATTAAATAGTTTTCGACTCAAGGAAATGAAAACTGATAATAATAACAATAATAACATTGATTACGATAATAATTATAAAAGCTCAGACAACAATTGAAGTTTGTCGGATATGATGAGAAAAAATTAAACTACAATTTCACTTCAATTTTTAATGTGACAAACGCTTTGTGTCAACATATTTATATATATATATATATGGATATGGAGGACTCAAAAACTCAGTGAATTGCGAGGAGCAAAAAGCGAGAGCAAAAGAACAAGAGAGGCAAATGATAGAAGAGTGTGCAAGTAAGAGAGGGAAGAAGAGAAACAGCAAACTACAGGAGTGCATCTCTGAATTCTCATTAGCAACTTTAGTTTTCATTAACGATGCGTTTCATAATCAATGGTACTGCAAATGATAAAGTAGTATTCTCAAGTGAGACATATTAGCATTCGTAAAATATATTTACATGCGTGTATAATATATATATATATATATATATATACATATAAATGCATATCTTTGTACAAGAAGGAACAAGTAAATAACAACAACAGGAAAACGAAATAAAAAGCCATTTTATTCTTTTGCCTTTGATAAAAATCAAAATAATTGAAAGAGAAATAAAATATGACAAGCAAGAAGAAAGAATATTTAACAGAGAGCAATAAAGCAAAAAATAAAAATAATCATGAAAAGAATGTGTAACAAGGTAAAAGAGTAAATATATATATATATATCCATCAATCCGACAATTGAAATGCAAGTGGATAATTAATGAGAGGATGAAATGAGGCATTAAATTATTGTTCACTCTGCTGATGCACACGATATATAAATTCAACCATTTATTATTGTCTTTATATTGACATTGGGAAATCTATTTTATCTTCACACTCTTTTGAATCTATTAAATAATAATAATGAAAAAAATGGCCAACAATATATTGATGAATAAATATATAACGAATAGTCGAATATTTATTGTGGAATTGAGATATTTGGAGTAACAATTCATGCATTCGAGTGGCGACTATTGCTCTCGATTCATTTTCTATACGTAATGTATATAGCGTCATTCATTTATGGAGAATGGAGGGATGTAAAATAATGGAAATGAAATAATGTTGGAAAAAAAGGTGAAGAAGATATATTCGATTTGAGACAAGTGTGCAACAAGTTAGGAGAGAGAAGTGACGCCAACTTGCATGAAACCGAATCCGCGATGTGACATGGATATCCTGGTCATATTCTGCGTCCTTATCGCCACTGTCCTCTATTACAATACACTTCACGCTGGCTTCGTCTACGATGACAGGTCAGTAATTGCAACTGTATATATATATATATATATTAAATGTATCTACCTGAATATATGCACGAATATATATACAAATATATATTTATCATGATACTTTATGTGAATCATTTTTAACGATACAACGAAATTCAATCTACTTTATTATTTATTATTTAGTCACCGAGAAGGAAAAAAAAAACTTCCATTAACAATTCATTATCCCAATTAGATCTCATTGAATTAATTGACCAAGGGAACAGAAAAATTTAATCGATGAATTATAGATTTTTTTTTGATAAAAAAAGCAAGAGAATGTGAAATAATAATTGATGGATAGGAAAGTTTGTTTGAGAAAGACAAAGAAAATGATGAAAAAACGAAGAGAATTGTTTGTTTTTTCTTTTCTTTCTGGTGTGATTGAAATAATAATAATTGATGAAATGTAAACTTTCCTTTGACTGGGTGGATAAATCGTAATTTGATGTGATTCAAAGAGTAATGAAAGAGAATTATTCATTGGAGAGAAAATGATTAATTCATCTGTATTAGTTATTTCTTGTTTGTTATTTGTCGTTTATTTATTTTGTTTTGATTATAGACGTGCAATTTTGACGAATCCAGATCTATTACCAAATTCACCATGGTTTCCTCTGTTGGAAAACGATTTTTGGGGTACACCATTGCGTGACAGTGAGTCACACGGGAGCTATCGTCCACTATGCGTGGCGACGTTTCGCCTTAATCATCTGCTTGGTGGTCTTAATCCACAGGGCTATCACCTGGTCAACATTGTCCTTCATGCGGCATGCACGGGTCTTGTTGTACGAGTTGCCCGAAAGGTATTTATTATTTATAAAACAATGTCAACAATGAAACAAAAGAATGTAATGTTAATAGAAAAATAATGTTTTATTATTTAGATAATGAATTATAAGAATTGAATTAATGAATGGGGAAGAGCTTTTATCAGAATATTCATCATAATAATGCGAGAACTATATAATGTCTGAATAATGAATGATGTAGTAACAATAACTGCAGTAACAATGACAATAATTGTTTAATCATTTTATGAAAAGCCAAGAGTGATACAATATCGTGAATAAATTATATTTTTCTCTAATTCCTCACTATTTTCCTAAATAATTAAATGCAATTTTAATAAGAGGGAAAATAGAGGTAAACTTTTATAATCAGTTCTCTATCATGCAGGAATTTTTTTTATTCAACAATTTTTTCCATCAATAACCTTTTTTTTTATCATTATCGCTGGTAGAGTACCGATAATTAATTCTTTTCAATAGAATAATATTTTTCAAAAGTTCTCTGAGGATTTGACAATTGTATAGAAACATGGTTAACTCATATTTCCATTTACCAAAACCAATTCCTCTTTTTTTATTCATTAATTCATCCTGTGAAAGCCATGTTTCACAGCCATTGTTAATAATAATTGATATTAAATTACGGCTTTCATTTAATGATTCCTGCAAAAAAAAACTTTATACTAACATGAAATCCTGAATAAATTCTCCATTATTTTATGTTTTTCAATAATTCCGCTATGAATTATTAAATGAACTTGTAACATAAAAAAAGAAATGAAATTTCCACAAATAATCTTCCAACAAATATCAAATCCTCTTTTCTCCCCGTGCTGTGTTCAAATTTACTAATAATATTAATGTATACATTTCCAACTACAAAAACGGTCCAACAATAATTCTATCGGAAGTCAATATTAATATGAAAGTATAATGAAACCATACTCCGACCAATTTTCATTATTTCTCTATACAATAACAAAGAAAAACATTTCAACAACAGGATAAAATAAAATAAAATAAAATAAAAGTGTAATTAATTTACTACATGATAACAATTTTTTTTATGTATTTCTTTCTTCATTTATCAATCCATTTAATCAGTGATACATTTTCGAATTATTATTATGATAGTAAATATTATTATTTTTAATTGCGTGTTTTTCCAGGTGATTCCGGGACGATGGTTATCGCACGCCATCACCGGCCTCTTATTTGCTGTCCATCCAATACATAGTGAGGCAGTGGCCGGAATCGTGGGTCGTGCTGATTTGTTGGCCTGTTTCCTTACTCTCGGGGGCTTTCTCACCTATGTAGCTCACTGCGATCAAACACGGTCGCCGTTGATGCTACTCATCGCACTAACCTCCTCACTGCTAGCAGCACTTGCCAAGGAAACCGGTATATCGTCACTGGCATTGTGTTTGCTTTGGGAATTCTGTCACGGCGAACCAAATACACAAAAGGTAAATAATTCTGTGTGGGTTTTGGGTAGACTGGAGTTTACAGGCCGAATAATATACATACATGTATACACACTGAGTAAGAGAGAGGACCAACGACCGCATATGCAACAGCACACAGAGATATGAAGCGAGATAAATTCACCCCCAAAAGTAGATAAATACATTGTATAGTCAGACAAACCACACCCCAAAATATTCAGCAAATAATTTATTTCAATTTGATTAAGGGAGAACTGCTACTGTAACGGATCGAGAGTGTATTCACTTTCTGTTTTGTATGCTTTTGTGCTCCCATGTTGGAGGAATTCATAGGACTTATATTCAAATTGAATAATGAAGCAGCATTTTCGTCAGCACATCTTTAATTAATGAAGGATATTAAAGAGTAGAGGAACTATTGCGACTCTTTTTTTTTTAGCTGAACAATCGAGCAGATTTTTATCAACAATAAATTCATTGCGTTATTAAATTAGACAAATTTCTTATATCACATGAGATTAGAATCTACTTTCGAAGAATATTCTCGCGAAGGTTGAGAAATTTCACATAAAAAATGGTGAAATAGTGGCTGGGAAAAATTGAAATTTCGTAGCATGCAAAATTGGCTACGTTGCGTGCATGAATAAGTACTAAATAATTTCTGGGAATATATTTCGATATTATGATTAGTTCTTGGGTATGTCGTCTGTACCATTTTGGGCAAAAAAAGAGAAAAAAAAATGGCAGTGAAAATTTCAATATGGTTTCCCTGGCTGCTTGACCTGCTCCACCAGAAGTGTCATAACTTCCACTCGAACGTAAAATTTGGCACAGATGCTCTTGGAATTGTGTACTTAAACAGAATTAGAGGGGGAAAATAAAGGGAAAGAATCGATTTATTTTTTTAATTCCCCATCATAGATTATTCCCCCCTCATCCGACATCATTATGTAGAATTAATTTTTTAAACGATTCAAATGAATTATAATGACTTTTAAGGATTATGATTAAATATATTTGATATAAATATACATATTACAGGAGCGTGAGAGAAATTGGCCACGGAATCGCAGTGTTGGAATACTATGGGGTGGATTAATCCTCGTTATATTGGGGAGGATTAAAATTGGCAATGCCAATGCGCCAGAATTCGCCAGTGCTGATAATCCAACAGCAAGAAATCCATCACGATTGACACGTGCATTGACATTCCTATATTTACCAGCAGCGAGTTTACGTATGTTTTTGTGTCCGAGTACATTGAGTTTTGATTGGTCAATGGATACAATACCACGTATTATTAGTTTAACTGATCCGAGAAATCTCGAGAGTGTTTGCCTTTATATGGGATTGGCAAGCGCTGGATTGTGGGTAATACAACAGTCACGAACGGAAATATACGTTCGTAATAGAACAATGGAGAAAACTGGATCGTATCAACGTGCATCGTCCAAATGTTCAGTGTGCGATGGTCGAAAATCCGGTGGCTGTCACACTGAGGGTTGTCGTGCAGCAAACAATAATAATAATAGTGACAGCAATGATTGTTGTTGTTCAATGAAACCATTGGTACATGCTGGTAGCACTGATAATGCAACATTACAGCAACACCAACAGCAGCAGCAACAACAACATCATTTTGGTCATAATACAAAATCATTTAGTATTGTTATAATATCAATGGGCTTTCTTGCGCTTCCATTTTTACCCGCGAGCAATTTATTCTTCTATGTTGGATTTGTTATTGCTGAACGTATACTTTATTTACCAAGTGTTGGCGCCTGCCTTTCAATTGGTGCTAGTGTAGCTGAAACTTATCGTATTGTACGTCATGGCTCAAAAACGTGTGGCAGATTGATTCTTGCTGTCACCGCAATATTGCTCGCTATTATGGCAGCGAAAACATTAAGACGTAATATGGATTGGCATGATGAAGAGAGTCTTTATCGGTCTGCTTTACATGTCAATCCGCCAAAAGGTTTGTCAAAAAAACATCATTTCACATTTATTTATCATTCATTTCTTCAGAATGATCTTTTTCATTTATGAATAATCTCATTACTTATTTCATCTTTTATTTGTCATAAATATTTAACTATTTTCGGATGAAACTGCTCATAGGTATTTGAGTATCCTATAATTATGAAGATTCAGACTTGTGAATAAATAATATCAATTCCAGATGAAAATTATTATTTAATCTCGAACTAGATTCGTCACTTAATCTTTGTAATTAAAATTATTTTCCGTTTCATTTCAAATACTAAAATATTCCCCAATAATATCGAACTAAAATCAATTGAAATTATTCAACACTTGGTATATGAACCAGTGAATTCTCACTCAAGAAACACCAAAACATATGTAGAAGCATAAATAATAAGATCAAATCACATGTTACTATGGAATTAGTTTCTACTTGTGCTATTTATATTGAATCAATATGAATATCCATCACGCGCGACACCATTTCGAAATAGAGGAGAATTCTTATTATTATCATCACCTTCGTTCTTTTCCTTTTATTTTTTCGCACGATCATATTTTATTATTACTACTACTACCACTACTATTACCACTACTGCTGCTACTGCTACTACAACTTTTCCTCCTTTTTCGTTTCTTTTTTTTTTTTTTTTTTTTTTTTTTTTTTTTTTTTTTTTTTTTTTTTTTTTTTTTTTTTTTTTTTTTATTTCTTTTTTCT